>JAJQKJ010000881.1:0-273898 GCA_029574335.1 Rana kukunoris | reverse complement strand
ACTTATTCAACCAATTAGGAGCCCACCGTTATCCGCGAGGATATTATGGACATCAGAGAACCTGAGGGGATCCATACTATGTACAAGACCACACATTCAGGAGCCCAGGTTCCAAGTCAGTCTAGTACCTCTATCCGAGAGACGGATGGGCCCCTATACCTCAGAGAAAAAGAGACAGAGAAAGAAGTCCAATACATACTTCTAACCACTACGCCCGACGCTACGAGATTTGCGAGATGTATTTCAGAGAGGATGAGAAGAGACTTTGAATACAGATTAGAACATGGGACCAAAATCGTTCTTTTTTAGACAAAGGGAGGGAACCCCCTCCCCCAAAAGAAAAGAGAGGAGAGTGGTGAGGAGTAGAAGCCCTTCAAGAAAAGAGGAGATGTAGAGGAAATGGAAGGAAGGGAAAACAGAAGACTAAAGCCAATAGGCGAAGGGATTTTTATTTTTTTTGTAACCTCACTGAGATACCACTGACCCAAGAACTGAAGAACTTATGACGTTGGACAATGGATTGAAATATGCACCCTATAAAGAATTTAGATAAATTTCAAACATATACTCACATTCCAGAAATTATATAAGGGAAATGAATAATATTAAGAAAATATCTCTTAGGAAAATCCATAAGTCCGTGTCGAAGAAGAAAATACAGTGGTACACAGCATTTGAGAAATAAATCACCTTCAATCCCAAAATAAAAGACAACAAACACATAGAGGTCTTCAAAAAATAGTTACTGAAGGACCTCCGAGGCCTCACAGTGAAAAGGATTGAGAGAACCGAAATCTATTAAAATAGGAATACAGAACTAATGGAAAGAAAAGATCTGTTATCAGACCTTCTGATAAAGGGGGGGGTATTGTTATTCAAACCTCTGAACAATACCATAAAGGGATGATGAAGATGTTGGGGAGATACCATACATACAGCATACTGGCAAGCAATCCCACCTTCAGATGGAAAAAAGAACTGGAACAAGTGGTACTTTTAGGAGTTCAAAAAAGGATCGTTCTGAAAAAAAGGAAGCTAAGTACCTCATACCTGAAGCATGTAGGACACCCATCATATATGCCCTGCCCAAAATACACAAAGATAAGAATAACCCGCCGTTTACGAGGCCGATTGGGAATGGGATATAGAGTCCATCACGGCCAGATTGGGGCAATATTATTGATAGATTCCTCCAGCCTCAGCTGTACAAAAAAACGAAGGCTTACCTTAAAGACACCAAGACATGCTCACTCTTTATTAGAGATAGAAACGATCCAGGTCCTTTACTAATGGCAACCGCAGACGTGTCATCGTTATACACGATTATCCCGCACTACCTAGCTTGCGAAGCCACGAAATGGGGGACTTCGCAAACACACCCAACTCCCCTGTACTCAGAGGAAATATATTGTAAATGCCTAGATTTTTGTCTTAAACATAGTCATTTCTGGTACAATAATGAATATTACCAACAGCGAACCGGGTAGAGTGGAGCTATAGTGGGATGGGAGCCAAGTTCGCTCCCAGCGTGGCAGGACTTTTCATGGCAAAGATGGGAGAAGAAGCTGTGTACACAGAGAACCAATCAGAAAACTCTCATGTACAGGTAGATACATAGATGACATTTTTATAATCTGGAAGGGAGATTATAGAACCTCTAAATACCCTTTGTCATAAACCTCAACAGTAATGACATGAATATTGTCCTATCATGGCAAATTGAGGAAGAGAGAAAATTCCCTTCCTAGATTTAGAGATCTCCCGTAAAAAAACGAAAGGTTCACCACTAAGACGTTCTTTAAAAGCGTCGACAGGAACAGTACCTCCCCATTACTAGCTGCCACCATAGGAATTGGCTATTTAACATCCCTAAAGGCCAAATGCTAAGAACTAAGGACGGAATTGTACAGAAATTAGAGGAGTTTTTAAAGTTCAAGCTAACCTAATAGGAGAAAGGTTTACACAAAAGGGTTACGATGACACGTTCATCAAAGAGAAGATTCAGGAAGTCACCAAAACATCCCAAGAAAAGACCTTCTAGCCACTAAGAAGAAACCTACCAGTAAAATAGATGGAGTCCCAGTTATATTAGATTAGATTATAACATCCGATTATAAGAAAATAGAAAAAATATTCTCCCGCCATTGGCATATTCTAAAAAACCGATATCAAATTGGGAACGATTCTGCCTGAGAAGCCCAATTTCATTTACAAGAGGGGCTCCTACCCTTAGAGACCAACTGGTAAAGGGAGTCATCAACCGCCCAAGAAAACAGCTGACGTTTTTTAACGGCAAAGGATTCTACCCCTGTAAGCGCTGCTACGCTTGTACACGCACAAAACGCCCCAATGAAAAGAAAACAAAAATTCATATCCAACAGCAACGGAACAGAGTATGAGATTAAAGATTTTGTTGGATGTAATACCTTGGGAAGCAGTTATATGTACTAGAGTGCAGCTGCGGCCTACAGTATGTAGGTCGTACCAACGCTTATTGAGGATACGGGTAAAAGAACATGTGCAAAATATAATTAAGGTTTCGACAAGCATAGTGTCTCTAGACACTTTGAGGCAGTCCATAACAAAGACCCGTCCCATCTCAAATTCTGGGGGATAGCTCCTATATTAGACCTGGCGGGGGGGTCTTAAAGTCAGGTCGCTTAGCCAACTAGAATCCAAGTTTATCTTCTCTATGGATACTTTTGCCCCATGAGGATACTCATATTGATTTCGATCTGAATTGTTTTCTTAATGATTCTAAGAGCGTTGTCTTGTCTAGGATCAGCCTTCCCCTCCCCCCCCCCCCCCCTTTCCTATACGCTAGATCTAGGTTTGTTCATTTTATTCATTATGTGTGCGCATTATATGTAATTTATTTGTATACATTTGGAGTCTCATGCATATATCTATACCAATCAGGTCGATTGTATAGCAAAATCGCCCTATATGTGTCATGTGTGTGTTGTCTCTGCAGCTCTTGCTAGAGCTAGCTATCTTCAGAGGATGCTATCAGGGAAACCCTTTAATCCATGTTTTTTCTCTTCTGCCCTATCTGCTGGGCAGAGTGGGTTATATATATGGCCCCTCCATCCGTTTATACATCCGTTTATACTTCTATATACCTTTACCCTCAATTTTAGGAATATGGGAATTATTTATTATTCATTCTCCCTTTATATTTTACATTTTTAATTCTAACATTTCGCCACATCTCTGTTTGGAAACGGGTTATTGGGCCATGTTACTTTGTTGGTATCAAATGGGAGGTATATTCTATCTGCCCACTCCGCCTCCCATTCCATTACTAGCAGGCCCCGCTCTGTAACCACTCCTACCCACAATAGGATAGAAGTTGTCCAGGCAAAATGGCCACCACTATAGTATGCTAGTCTTACATTCCATTGTCAACATAGGCTACGGGAAGAAAATGGCCGCCATGCGTCCAGTACAGCAGACATCCAGATAGTGTATTGGTATACTTTGTTGGTATCAAATGGGAGGTAGGATATTCTATCTGCCCACTCCGCCTCCCATCATTCCTTTACTAGCATGCCCGCTCTGTAACCACTCCTACCCACAAATAGGAAGTGTCCCAGGCAAAATGGCCACCACTATAGTATATGCTAAATTTACATTCCATTATCAACATAGGGCTACAAAAGGGGATAAATGGCCGCCATGTGTCCAGTACAGCAGACAATCCAGACAGTGTATTGTTATACTTTGTTGGTAACAAATGGGAGGTATATTCTATCTGCCACTCCGCCTCCCATTCCATTACCAGCATGCCCCGCTCTGTAACCACTCCTACCCACAAATAGGAAGTGTCCCAGGCAAAATGGCACCACTGTAGGATGCTAATCTTACATTCCATTATCAACATAGGCTACGGGAAAATGGCCGCCATGCGTCCAGTACAGCAGACGTCCAGATAGTGTATTGGATGTACCATTCGGTGTGTCACTACACCGGACGCTGATCTGCCCCTTTCATCACCCCATGTCCATCCCTGGAGCCACTCCTACTTGCTAATAGGAAGTGTCACAGGTAAGACGGCGATCATTTTAGCATACTTACCATCCAATCACGAGTGCGGGCTACGGGAAAATGGCCAGCTATGCTGTCCAGGAAAGCAGACCAATGAGCAGTGTATTTACAGATAGGAAGTCTCACCAGCATTATCCCGCCTAAGGAAGTCACGAGGTTTTGTGAGAGACGCGTAGTAGGGATCCTAGGAGCCACAGAGTCACACGCCTGACGCAGTGTAGAGTGTCAGTGTGTTCCTGACGTCTGTTTGTTTTGTGCCTTTTGGATCGTTTTAAATGTGAGTTTTATTTTTTTTTAAATGTGTTTTTTACTTGCGGGATTGCGCTATGGTCTGTTTCTTTTATCATGTATGCCATCTGAGAGATCCCTTGTTGTGAGTGACCATCTGGCCAGCTTAGAAGAGGATATCTGCCATTAGAAGTACGAACTCGCTGTTCGTGGGAGATAGGCCCATCATCCATCACCCCGGGGTGAGTGGATGTACGAGTGACACTAGTTGCCTACCAGACGTCTTTTATTGTCACTCACTCGCTTTCTTCTTTTTTGCTTTACCTTTACCGCTGAGGAGTGCCTCTCTGCTGCTTGCCCTGCCGAGGGATCACTGTCCTCCACCGGGAGGTGCTGTTGCAGGCTATCCGAGCTATAGCCTTGAGGTGAGGAGCTGGGGACCACCTGAGGTGCTTTCTGCTGTCACCCTTTCCTGGCACCACCATTTCAATTTGGGACTTATCTGGACTCTTGGGTTTTTTCACTAGAGACTTTATTTATTTCATATTTTTTTCCATCCAGAGGCATTTCCTCATGGAATTTTCTCTGGTCTTATAGTTTGGATTTAGGATTGTTTTTCACTGGTTTCACATTACACTGGCTAGTGTGTTGGGTTTTTCCTTATTGTAATAATTATTGTAATAATTTTTGTATTTATTGGTTATCACCCTTATGTGTTTATTCATTCACATCATTGTTTCGATTATGTTGGTTATCATGTTGTCCTAAACCCACCTGCATCCACCCATCCAGCCACCCGTTCCCATCCATTCACCCCTATCACCCACATCCTCCCCCCTCTCCCCCCCCCTCCTCCTCCCCCCTGTTCACTTTCAGCGCAGACAACACCCCCTTCTTTTACATATACATTTTTCTCTCTGCCCAGGACAGAGTGTCAGGAGTCTGCTGCAGAATCCCCAGTCCACCTTCCAGCCCAATTCCACTCCCACCCATCCCCCTTGGTAGCGCAGGAGTCTTTCCATATATCCGTGTTCTTTCTTCCTACTACACTCCTGCAGCAACTATGGAAATTTTTACATTTCTAGAACATAGAGAGGTCAATCTTGACCTAGTATTTAACCCAGAGGACCCTAAAACAGATAACAACATTGAATACCTCATGCGCCGTCTAGGACATGGACTAGAAAAGAAAATCAGCCTATGGTGGGATGTCACCACCTTTGACAGGTACATCAAGGCTAATATAGTCCCCCGACGTCTGAGGTGGGATGTACCCCCCAATGACGGCCTGAAAGATCAGGAGTCCATTGATGAATGGTTTCTGTTCTTTAATGAAAAAGGGAAGGAATTACTTCATCTATTACTGAAAAGGAAACAAAAGAAAATCCGGAAAATAAAATAGACCAAACTATAGCAGAACTCAAAATCCAAATAGAGGCACACAAAGACTCAGCAGATTTCTTAAAGCTTACCACCCAATTGAGTAAAGATCTCACCAAGAAAGATGCAGAGATTCAAGCGAGGAAAAGTAATAAATATTCTAGAGATATCAATGACTATAAAAATGATCTTGTCTACAAATGGCAAAATAATTTAGAGACCAAGGAACCTACTTCCACATTCTCTACACCAGAGAGGGCCAGTTTCCATCAGGCCAACCTATCCAGTACTGTCCCCTATTATAGGGGAACCCAAGCAAGATGGCCACCCTAGGCCACTAGGAGTTCAAGTACAAAAAGAAGATCCTCCCAGACAGGCTAATAACGAAGGAACACAGAAACATTCCAGCACCCATACTCCTCATAATAGGAAAGATAGTCATCCCAAAACCACCCGCACCCCGCAAAAGAATTGGAAAAAAAACCGAACCATTGGAAAAATAAAAAAACACAAAAATAACCATGGGCCAAAACAGAACCAGGGCTATAAGGACTCGAGAAGACCTCCATATGAGACTTATCAACCAATTAGGAGCCCACCGTATCCGCGAGGATATTATGACATCAGAGAACCTAGAGGGGATCCATACTATGTACAAAGACCACACATCAGGAGCCCAGGTCCAAGTCAGTACCTCTATCCGAGAGACGGATGGGCCCCTATACCTCAGAGAACAAGAGACAGAGAAAGAAGTCCAATACATACTTCTAACCACTACGCCCCGCTACGAGATTTGCGAGATGTATTTCGAGAGGAGAGAAGAGACTTTGAATACAGATTAGAACAAGGACCAAATCGTTCTTTTTTAGACAAAGGGAGGGAACCCCCTCCCCCAAAGAAAAGAGAGGAGGTGAGGAGAAGAAGCCCTTCAAGAAAAGAGGATGTAGAGGTGGAAAGGGAAAACAGAAGACAAAGCCAATAGGCGAAGGGATTTTTAACCTCACTGAGATACCACTGACCCCGGAAGAACTTATGACGTTGGACAAAGGATTGAAATATGCACCTATAAAGAATTTAGATAAATTTCAAACATATATCAACATTCAGAAATATATAAGGAAATTGAATATTAAGAAATATCTCTTAGGAAAATCCATCAATGTCCGTGTCGAAGAAGAAAATACAGTGGTACACAGCAATTTGAGAAATAAATCCACCTTCAATCCCAAAATAAAAGACAACAAACACATAGAGGTCTTCAAAAAACTAGTTACTGAAGACCTCCGAGGCCTCACAGTGAAAAGGATTGAAGAACCGAAATCTATTAAAATAGGAATACAGAAACTAATGAAAAGAAAAGATCTAGTTATCAGACCTTCTGATAAAGGGGGGGTATTGTTATTCAAACCTCTGAACAATACCATAAAGGGATGATGAAGATGTTGGGAGATACCAATACATACAGCATACTGGCAAGCAATCCCACCTTCAGATGGAAAAAAGAACTGGAACAAGTGGTACTTTTAGGAGTCAAAAAAGGAGTTCTGAACAAAAAGGAAGCTAAGTACCTCATACCTGAAGCATGTAGGACACCCATCATATATGCCCTGCCCAAAATACACAAAGATAAGAATAACCGCCGTTTAGGCCGATTGTGAATGGGATAGAGTCCATCACGGCCAGATTGGGGCAATATATTGATAGATTCCTCCAGCCAGCTGTACAAAAAACGAAGGCTTACCTTAAAGACACCAAAGACATGCTCAACTTATTAGAAGATAGAAACGATCCAGGTCCTCTACTAATGGCAACCGCAGACGTGTCATCGTTATACACGATTATCCCGCACTACCTAGCTTGCGAAGCCACGAAATGGGGACTTCGCAAACACACCCAACTCCCCTGTACTCAGAGGAAATATATTGTTAAATGCCTAGATTTCTGTCTTAAACATAGTCATTTCTGGTACAATAATGAATATTACCAACAGCGAACGGAAGAGTGGCGATGGGAGCCAAGTTCGCTCCCAGCGTGGCAGGACTTTTCATGGCAAGATGGGAAGAAGAAGCTGTATTCAGAGAACAATCTGAGAACCTCATCATGTACAGGAGATACATAGATGACATTTTTATAATCTGGAAGGGAGATATAGAACCTCTAAATACCTTTTGTCATAAACTCAACAGTAATGACATGAATATTGTCCTATCATGGCAAATTGAGGAAGAGAAAATTCCCTTCCTAGATTTAGAGATCTCCCGTAAAAACGAAAGGTTCACCACTAAGACGTTCTTTAAAAGCGTCGACAGGAACAGCTACCTCCCCATTACTAGCTGCCACCATAGGAATTGGCTATTTAACATCCCTAAAGGCCAAATGCTAAGACTAAGACGGAATTGTACAGAAATAGAGGAGTTTAAAGTTCAAGCTAACCTAATAGGAGAAAGGTTTACACAAAAGGGTTACGATGACACGTTCATCCAAGAGAAGATTCAGGAAGTCACCAACATCCCAAGAAAAGACCTTCTAGCCACTAAGAAGAAACCTACCAGTAAAATAGATGGAGTCCCAGTTATATTAGATTATAACATCCATTATAAGAAAATAGAAAAAATATTCTCCCGCCATTGGCATATTCTAAAAAACCGATATCAAATTGGGAACGATTCTGCCTGAGAAGCCCAATTTCATTTACAAGAGGGCTCCTACCCTTAGAGACCAACTGGTAAAGGGAGTCATCAACCCGCCCAAGAAACAGCTGACGTTTTTTACCGGCAAAGGATTCTACCCCTGTAAGCGATGCTACGCTTGTACACGCACAAACGCCCCAATGAAAAGAAAACAAAATTCATATCCAACAGCAACGGAACAGAGTATGAGATTAAAGATTTTGTTGGATGTAATACCTTGGGAGCAGTATATGTACTAGAGTGCAGCTGCGGCCTACAGTATGTAGGTCGTACCAAACGCTTATTGAGGATACGGGTAAAAGAACATGTGCAAAATATCATTAAAGGTTTCGACAAGCATAGTGTCTCTAGACACTTTGAGGCAGTCCATAACAAAGACCCGTCCCATCTCAAATTCTGGGGGATAGCACCCTATAATAGACCCTGGCGGGGGGGGTCATAAAGTCAGGTCGCTTAGCCAACTAGAATCCAAGTTTATCTTCTCTATGGATACTTTTGCCCCAAGAGGACTCAATATTGATTTCGATCTGAATTGTTTTCTTAATGACTTCTAAGAGCGTTGTCTTGTCTAGGATCAGCCTTCCCCTCCCCCCCCCCCTTTCCTATACGCTAGATCTAGGTTTGTTCATTTTATTCATTATGTGTGCGCATTATATGTATTTATTTGTATACATTTGGGAGTCTCATGCATATATCTATACCAATCAGGTCGATTGTATAGCAAAATCGCCCTATATGTGTCATGTGTGTTGTCTCTGCAGCTCTTGCTAGAGCCTAGCTATCTTCAGAGGATGCTATCAGGGAAACCCTTTAATCCATGTTTTCTCTCTGCCCTATATGCTGGGCAGTGGGTTATATATATGGCCCTCCATCCGTTTATACATCCGTTTATACTTCTATATACCTTTACCTCAATTTTAGGAATAGGGAATTATTATTATTCATTCTCCCTTTATATTTTACATTTTTAATTCTAACATTTCGCCACATCTCTGTTTGGAAACGGGTTATTGGGCCATGTTACTTTGTTGGTATCAAATGGGAGGTATATTCTATCTGCCCACTCCGCCTCCATTCCATTACTAGCAGGCCCCGCTCTGTAACCACTCCTACCCACAAATAGGAAGTGTCCCAGGCAAAATGGCCACCACTATAGTATGCTAATCTTACATTCCATTATCAACATAGGCTACGGGAAAATGGCCGCCATGCGTCCAGTACAGCAGACATCCAGATAGTGTATTGGTATACTTTGTTGGTATCAAATGGGAGGTATATTCTATCTGCCCACTCCGCCTCCCATTCCATTACTAGCATGCCCCGCTCTGTAACCACTCCTACCCACAAATAGGAAGTGTCCCAGGCAAAATGGCCACCACTATAGTATGCTAAACTTACATTCCATTATCAACATAGGCTACGGGAAAATGGCCGCCATGTGTCCAGTACAGCAGACATCCAGACAGTGTATTGGTATACTTTGTTGGTAACAAATGGGAGGTATATTCTATCTGCCCACTCCGCCTCCCATTCCATTACCAGCATGCCCCGCTCTGTAACCACTCCTACCCACAAATAGGAAGTGTCCCAGGCAAAATGGCCACCACTATAGGATGCTAATCTTACATTCCATTATCAACATAGGCTACGGGAAAATGGCCGCCATGCGTCCAGTACAGCAGACATCCAGATAGTGTATTGGTATACCATTCGGGTGTCACTACACCAGACACTGATCTGCCCCTTTCATCACCCCATGTCCATCCCTGGAGCCACTCCTACTTGCTAATAGGAAGTGTCACAGGTAAGACGGCGATCATTTTAGCATACTTACCATCCAATCACGAGTGCGGGCTACGGGAAAATGGCCGCTATGCGTCCAGGAAAGCAGACAACTGAGCAGTGTATTTAAGATTAGGAAGTCTCACCAGCATTATCCCCTAAGGAAGTCACGAGGTGTGACGAGACGCGTAGGGATCCTAGGAGCCACAGAGTCCACACGCCTGACGCAGTGTGTTCCTGACGTCTGTTTGTTTTGTGCCTTTTGGATCGTTTTAAATGTGAGTTTTATTTTTTTATTAAATGTGTTTTTTACCTTGCGGGATTGCGCTATGGTCTGTTTCTTTTATCATGTATGCCATCTGAGAGATCCTTGTTGTGAGTGACCATCTGGCCAGCTTAGAAGAGGATATCTGCCATTAGAAGTACGAACTCGCTGTTCGTGGGGAGATAGGCCCATCATCCATCACCCCGGGGTGAGTGGATGTACGAGTGACACTAGTTGCCTACCAGACGTCTTTTATTGTCACTCACTCGCTTTCTTCTTTTTTGCTTTACCTTTACCGCTGAGGAGTGCCTCTGCTGCTTGCCCTGCCGAGGGATCACTGTCCTCCACCGGGAGGTGCTGTTGCAGGCTATCCGAGCTATAGCCTTGAGGTGAGGAGCTGGGGACCACCTGAGGTGCTTTCTGCTGTCACCCTTTCCTGGCACCCCACCATTTCAATTTGGACTTATCTGGACTCTTGGGTTTTTTCACTAGAGACTTTATTTATTTCATATTTTTCCATCCAGAGGCATTTCCTCATGGAATTTTCTCTGGTCTTATAGTTTGGATTTAGGATTGTTTTTCACTGGTTTCACATTACACTGGCTAGTGTGTTGGGTTTTTCCTTATTGTAATAATTATTGTAATAATTTTTGTATTTATTGGTTATCACCCTTATGTGTTTATTCATTCACATCATTGTTTCGATTATGTTGGTTATCATGTTGTCCTAAACCCACCTGCATCCACCATCCAGCCACCCGTCCCATCCATTCACCCCTATCACCCACACCCCCCCCCCCCTCCTCCCCCCCTGTTCACTTTCAGCGCAGACAAACACCCCCTTCTTTTACATATACATTTTTCTCTCTGCCCAGGACAGAGTGTCAGGAGTCTGCTGCAGAATCCCCAGTCCACCTTCCAGCCCAATTCCACTCCCACCCATCCCCCTTGGTAGCGCAGGAGTCTTTCCATATATCCGTGTTCTTTCTTCCTACTACACTCCTGCAGCAACTATGGAAATTTTTACATTTCTAGAACATAGAGAGGTCAATCTTGACCTAGTATTTAACCCAGAGGACCCTAAAACAGATAACAACATTGAATACCTCATGCGCCGTCTAGGACATGGACTAGAAAAGAAAATCAGCCTATGGTGGGATGTCACCACCTTTGAAGGTACATCAAGGCTAATATAGTCCCCCGACGTCTGAGGTGGGATGTACCCCCCAATGACGGCCTGAAAGATCAGGAGTCCATTGATGAATGGTTTCTGTTCTTTAATGAAAAAGGGAAGGAATTACTTCATCTATTACTGAAAAGGAAACATTAAAAAAAAAAAAAAAAAGAAAATCCGGAAAATAGACCAAACTATAGCAGAACTCAAAATCCAAATAGAGGCACACAAAGACTCAGCAGATTTCTTAAAGCTTACCACCCAATTGAGTAAAGATCTCACCAAGAAAGATGCAGAGATTCAAGCGAGGAAAAGTAATAAATATTCTAGAGATATCAATGACTATAAAAATGATCTTGTCTACAAATGGCAAAATAATTTAGAGACCAAGGAACCTACTTCCACATTCTCTACACCAGAGAGGCCAGTTTCCATCAGGCCAACCTATCCAGTACTGTCCCCTATTATAGGGGAACCCAAGCAAGATGGCCACCCTAGGCCACTAGGAGTTCAAGTACAAAAAGAAGATCCTCCCAGACAGGCTAATAACGAAGGAACACAGAAACATTCCAGCACCCATACTCCTCATAATAGGAAAGATAGTCATCCCAAAACCACCCGCACCCCGCAAAAGAATTGGAAAAAACCGAACCATTGGAAAAATAAAAAAACACAAAATAACCATGGGCCAAAACAGAACCAGGGCTATAAGGACTCGAGAAGACCTCCATATGAGACTTATCAACCAATTAGGAGCCCACCGTATCCGCGAGGATATTATGACATCAGAGAACCTAGAGGGGATCCATACTATGTACAAAGACCACACATCAGGAGCCCAGGTCCAAGTCAGTACCTCTATCCGAGAGACGGATGGGCCCCTATACCTCAGAGAACAAGAGACAGAGAAAGAAGTCCAATACATACTTCTAACCACTACGCCCCGCTACGAGATTTGCGAGATGTATTTCGAGAGGAGAGAAGAGACTTTGAATACAGATTAGAACAAGGACCAAATCGTTCTTTTTTAGACAAAGGGAGGGAACCCCCTCCCCCAAAGAAAAGAGAGGAGGTGAGGAGAAGAAGCCCTTCAAGAAAAGAGGATGTAGAGGGTGGAAAGGGAAAACAGAAGACAAAGCCAATAGGCGAAGGGATTTTTAACCTCACTGAGATACCACTGACCCCGGAAGAACTTATGACGTTGGACAAAGGATTGAAATATGCACCTATAAAGAATTTAGATAAATTTCAAACATATATCAACATTCAGAAATATATAAGGAAATTGAATATTAAGAAATATCTCTTAGGAAAATCCATCAATGTCCGTGTCGAAGAAGAAAATACAGTGGTACACAGCAATTTGAGAAATAAATCCACCTTCAATCCCAAAATAAAAGACAACAAACACATAGAGGTCTTCAAAAAACTAGTTACTGAAGACCTCCGAGGCCTCACAGTGAAAAGGATTGAAGAACCGAAATCTATTAAAATAGGAATACAGAAACTAATGAAAAGAAAAGATCTAGTTATCAGACCTTCTGATAAAGGGGGGGGGTATTGTTATTCAAACCTCTGAACAATACCATAAAGGGATGATGAAGATGTTGGGAGATACCAATACATACAGCATACTGGCAAGCAATCCCACCTTCAGATGGAAAAAAAGAAGCTGGAACAAGTGGTACTTTTAGGAGTCAAAAAAGGAGTTTCTGAACAAAAAGGAAGCTAAGTACCTCATACCTGAAGCATGTAGGACACCCATCATATATGCCCTGCCCAAAATACACAAAGATAAGAATAACCCGCCGTTTAGGCCGATTGTGAATGGGATAGAGTCCATCACGGCCAGATTGGGGCAATATATTGATAGATTCCTCCAGCCAGCTGTACAAAAAACGAAGGCTTACCTTAAAGACACCAAAGACATGCTCAACTTATTAGAAGATAGAAACGATCCAGGTCCTCTACTAATGGGCAACCGCAGACGTGTCATCGTTATACACGATTATCCCGCACTACCTAGCTTGCGAAGCCACGAAATGGGGACTTCGCAAACACACCCAACTCCCCTGTACTCAGAGGAAATATATTGTTAAATGCCTAGATTTCTGTCTTAAACATAGTCATTTCTGGTACAATAATGAATATTACCAACAGCGAACGGGAGTGGCGATGGGAGCCAAGTTCGCTCCCAGCGTGGCAGGACTTTTCATGGCAAGATGGGAAGAAGAAGCTGTATTCAGAGAACAATCTGAGAACCTCATCATGTACAGGAGATACATAGATGACATTTTTATAATCTGGAAGGGAGATATAGAACCTCTAAATACCTTTTGTCATAAACTCAACAGTAATGACATGAATATTGTCCTATCATGGCAAATTGAGGAAGAGAAAATTCCCTTCCTAGATTTAGAGATCTCCCGTAAAAACGAAAGGTTCACCACTAAGACGTTCTTTAAAAGCGTCGACAGGAACAGCTACCTCCCCATTACTAGCTGCCACCATAGGAATTGGCTATTTAACATCCCTAAAGGCCAAATGCTAAGACTAAGACGGAATTGTACAGAAATAGAGGAGTTTAAAGTTCAAGCTAACCTAATAGGAGAAAGGTTTACACAAAAGGGTTACGATGACACGTTCATCCAAGAGAAGATTCAGGAAGTCACCAACATCCCAAGAAAAGACCTTCTAGCCACTAAGAAGAAACCTACCAGTAAAATAGATGGAGTCCCAGTTATATTAGATTATAACATCCATTATAAGAAAATAGAAAAAATATTCTCCCGCCATTGGCATATTCTAAAAAACCGATATCAAATTGGGAACGATTCTGCCTGAGAAGCCCAATTTCATTTACAAGAGGGCTCCTACCCTTAGAGACCAACTGGTAAAGGGAGTCATCAACCCGCCCAAGAAACAGCTGACGTTTTTTACCGGCAAAGGATTCTACCCCTGTAAGCGATGCTACGCTTTGTACTACGCACAAAACGCCCCAATGAAAAGAAAACAAAATTCATATCCAACAGCAACGGAACAGAGTATGAGATTAAAGATTTTGTTGGATGTAATACCTTGGGAGCAGTATATGTACTAGAGTGCAGCTGCGGCCTACAGTATGTAGGTCCGTACCAAACGCTTATTGAGGATACGGGTAAAAGAACATGTGCAAAATATCATTAAAGGTTTCGACAAGCATAGTGTCTCTAGACACTTTGAGGCAGTCCATAACAAAGACCCGTCCCATCTCAAATTCTGGGGGATAGCACCCCTATAATAGACCCTGGCGGGGGGGTCATAAAGTCAGGTCGCTTAGCCAACTAGAATCCAAGTTTATCTTCTCTATGGATACTTTTGCCCCAAGAGGACTCAATATTGATTTCGATCTGAATTGTTTTCTTAATGACTTCTAAGAGCGTTGTCTTGTCTAGGATCAGCCTTCCCCTCCCCCCCCCCCCTTTCCTATACGCTAGATCTAGGTTTGTTCATTTTATTCATTATGTGTGCGCATTATATGTATTTATTTGTATACATTTGGAGTCTCATGCATATATCTATACCAATCAGGTCGATTGTATAGCAAAATCGCCCTATATGTGTCATGTGTGTTGTCTCTGCAGCTCTTGCTAGAGCCTAGCTATCTTCAGAGGATGCTATCAGGGAAACCCTTTAATCCATGTTTTCTCTCTGCCCTATATGCTGGGCAGTGGGTTATATATATGGCCCTCCATCCGTTTATACATCCGTTTATACTTCTATATACCTTTACCCTCAATTTTAGGAATAGGGAATTATTATTATTCATTCTCCCTTTATATTTTACATTTTTAATTCTAACATTTCGCCACATCTCTGTTTGGAAACGGGTTATTGGGCCATGTTACTTTGTTGGTATCAAATGGGAGGTATATTCTATCTGCCCACTCCGCCTCCCATTCCATTACTAGCAGGCCCCGCTCTGTAACCACTCCTACCCACAAATAGGAAGTGTCCCAGGCAAAATGGCCACCACTATAGTATGCTAATCTTACATTCCATTATCAACATAGGCTACGGGAAAATGGCCGCCATGCGTCCAGTACAGCAGACATCCAGATAGTGTATTGGTATACTTTGTTGGTATCAAATGGGAGGTATATTCTATCTGCCCACTCCCCACTTCCCTCCCATTCCATTACTAGCATGCCCCGCTCTGTAACCACTCCTACCCACAAATAGGAAGTGTCCCAGGCAAAATGGCCACCACTATAGTATGCTAAACTTACATTCCATTATCAACATAGGCTACGGGAAAATGGCCGCCATGTGTCCAGTACAGCAGACATCCAGACAGTGTATTGGTATACTTTGTTGGTAACAAATGGGAGGTATATTCTATCTGCCCACTCCGCCTCCCATTCCATTACCAGCATGCCCCCTCTGTAACCACTCCTACCCTCCCACAAATAGGAAGTGTCCCAGGCAAAATGGCCACCACTATAGGATGCTAATCTTACATTCCATTATCAACATAGGCTACGGGAAAATGGCCGCCATGCGTCCAGTACAGCAGACATCCAGATAGTGTATTGGTATACCATTCGGGTGTCACTACACCATCACACTGATCCTGCCCCTTTCATCACCCCATGTCCATCCCTGGAGCCACTCCTACTTGCTAATAGGAAGTGTCACAGGTAAGACGGCGATCATTTTAGCATACTTACCATCCAATCACGAGTGCGGGCTACGGGAAAATGGCCGCTATGCGTCCAGGAAAGCAGACAACTGAGCAGTGTATTTAAGATTAGGAAGTCTCACCAGCATTATCCCCTAAGGAAGTCACGAGGTGTGACGAGACGCGTAGGGATCCTAGGAGCCACAGAGTCCACACGCCTGACGCAGTGTGTTCCTGACGTCTGTTTGTTTTGTGCCTTTTGGATCGTTTTAAATGTGAGTTTTATTTTTTTATTAAATGTGTTTTTTACCTTGCGGGATTGCGCTATGGTCTGTTTCTTTTATCATGTATGCCATCTGAGAGATCCCTTGTTGTGAGTGACCATCTGGCCAGCTTAGAAGAGGATATCTGCCATTAGAAGTACGAACTCGCTGTTCGTGGGAGATAGGCCCATCATCCATCACCCCGGGGTGAGTGGATGTACGAGTGACACTAGTTGCCTACCAGACGTCTTTTATTGTCACTCACTCGCTTTCTTCTTTTTTGCTTTACCTTTACCGCTGAGGAGTGCCTCTGCTGCTTGCCCTGCCGAGGGATCACTGTCCTCCACCGGGAGGTGCTGTTGCAGGCTATCCGAGCTATAGCCTTGAGGTGAGGAGCTGGGGACCACCTGAGGTGCTTTCTGCTGTCACCCTTTCCTGGCACCACCATTTCAATTTGGACTTATCTGGACTCTTGGGTTTTTTTCACTAGAGACTTTATTTATTTCATATTTTTTCCATCCAGAGGCATTTCCTCATGGAATTTTCTCTGGTCTTATAGTTTGGATTTAGGATTGTTTTTCACTGGTTTCACATTACACTGGCTAGTGTGTTGGGTTTTTCCTTATTGTAATAATTATTGTAATAATTTTTGTATTTATTGGTTATCACCCTTATGTGTTTATTCATTCACATCATTGTTTTCGATTATGTTGGTTATCATGTTGTCCTAAACCCACCTGCATCCACCCATCCAGCCACCCGTCCCATCCATTCACCCCTATCACCCACACCCCCCCCCTCCTCCCCCCCTGTTCACTTTCAGCGCAGACAACACCCCCTTCTTTTACATATACATTTTTCTCTCTGCCCAGGACAGAGTGTCAGGAGTCTGCTGCAGAATCCCCAGTCCACCTTCCAGCCCAATTCCACTCCCACCCATCCCCCTTGGTAGCGCAGGAGTCTTTCCATATATCCGATATCTGAATGATGCCTGTAGCTGCAGGGGTCATTCAGATATCCCCACACAAACCGAGGACGTATATTCACGTACTGCGGTGGGTAAGTGGTTAAATGCAGCAGGTTACTTACTGAAATTGGATAAAAATGATTGCACATTTCATGATTGACACAAATACATAGAATCATTATCCAGATAAAATACAAACATATATATAAAGAAAACTGACATGAAAAATATATATAGTAATGCAATTCATATTATAGTAGTATTTCATAAACAAGTACATGATTGATCTCTAAATAAAATATCTTGGAATCTGTGGGGCTCTTAGCATTTTGTGGATCCATATACTCATATTACACCCTAATATATATAATATTTTTCCTAGATTACTCTGGTCTATATGTGTTTTTTACACCCTACAGAACTGCTAATGATGTCCTGGTTTGGCTATTGGCTGTTTTTTCCTTTTGGACTGGACGGCCTATCCTCGCCATAGCGCCGGGCTAATCAGCATTGGTCTCCAAGCTTCATTCTGAAAAAGTTTGAAAAGACACGCACGTGTGCATGCATTTAGTATTCCAGGACACTTGTTTTTTTTTTTCCATCACCATTGTGCAACTTTTAAGTGGAAGTTCTGAGGAATTCCTAAGCAAAAAGGAAACAATGGTTTTGAAATTCAACTGACGCAAGACCCATTTTTGCTTGCTTAATTCTTCCTACTTTTTCCCTGTTGTGTCTTCTTTGGTGCAGAATACATTTCCTCCAATTTGCGTGTGAAAAAGTTTAACTTTGGAAATGCCCAATGCCTGAATTATCTACACATTTTAAATCTACTATCATCTCTTAACGTACAGTTGCAAAAAAGTATCACTTATTTGTTTTATGGAAAATCATATTTGGATACTAAATGCCTTGTCTAAATGTTACAGTAGCACCTGACAAATATAGAATAGACACCATCTGGTAGACATCATCAACTTTCTAGGGAGATCAGACAGGTGCAATGAACAAAAGGGTATATGAAAAAGATGTTGGCACAGATCACGTCTAATGATTCTCTTAATGATTCCTCACTTCTACTCTTTCACTATTTAAATGTTTAATGAAAGATGTTTTTTCCGTATCTTGCAGTCTGTTTGGAAAGTCATTCTCTGCAGTTAAAGCAGAGTTCCACCCAGGAAAACAACATTTGCCCATATAGCCTAAAAAAATGAAATAAAAAAAATTTGAAAAAAAAAAATACCTGAAATACCTGTTGCTATGCGGAAGTCCGTAATCTGCCTCTTCCACACCACAGTGTCTTTTATTCTGCTTCTTCTGCTTGTGAATAGGGCGCTCTGCTTTCTGGGAACTATACGTGTTCTCAAAGAGCAGCCGCCCATTCACAAGCCAGCGTGAGACTCACGCAGGCGCAGTAAGAAATGGGCAGTGAAGCCATACGGCTTCACTGCCTGTTTCCCCTAGTGTGAATGGCGGCGCGGGACCTGGATCGATCGTGGGACCGGCATCGGGGGGCCATCAGCGCGGGCAAGTAGGACAAGGTAAATGTCCTTATTAAAAGTCAGCAGCTACACTGTTATAGCTGCTGACTTTAAAAAAAAAAAAATTGCGGGTGGAATCCCTCTTTAAATAGAAAGTAAATTGTTATACAGTAAAACCTTGGTTTGAGAGCATTTCACAAGACAAGCAACATTTAACCACTTCAGCCCCGGACCAATGACCGGGCCACTTTTTGTGATATGGCACTGTGTTGCTTTAACTGACAATTGCGCAGTCGTGTGACGTGGCTCCCAAACAAAATTGTCGTCCTTTTTTTCCCACAAATAGAGCTTTCTTTTGGTGGTATTTGATCACCTCTGCGGTTTTTATTTTTTGCTCTAAAGAAAAATAGAGTAACAATTTTGAAAAAAATAATAATATTTTTTTACTTTTTGCTGTAATAAATATCCCCAAAAAGTATATATATTTTTTTCCCTCAGTTTAGGCCAATATGTATTCTTCTACATATGAGCAAAAGTTATATAGCCGGATTCACATAGCTCGGCGCATATATCTGCCAGCGCAACGCAGAGAGGGACGCATGAAATTCACAAAGCAAATGCTCCCAACGTTGCGCCGGCGTAGCGTATAGTCGTAGGCGTAAGGCAGCGTAAGTCAAAGTGGGCTGGAAGTGGGCGTGATACATTTAAATTAAGCGTGACCCCATGCAAATGATGGCCTGAGCTTCAGACAAGTACTTAAAATGAACTGCGCATGCGTCGTACCTTGGACGTATCCCAGGGCGCATTCTCACAATCACGTTGAAGCAACTGGCTAAGATACGTCGAATCACTGCCTACGACGTGATTGTAACCTATGCCCAGCCCTATTCACGTACTACGTAAACGACTTAAACAACGTAAAATTTGACGGCGTTCGTTCCCTGGTCCATACCTTTGCATGAGTTGCGCCTCCAATATGGGGAATAACTTTACACCGGACGTAACCCTTACGCAAATCGTTTAAAACATGCGCCGGGTGCAAGTACGTTTGTGAATCGGCGTATCTCCCTCATTTGAATATTTGCATCGAAAATCAATGGGAGTGCCAAATGCATCCAGCGTAACTATGCGCCCACTATACACCGGCGTAGGCAAGTTACGTTGGTCGGATGAAGTCAGTTTTTAGGCGTATCTTAGTTCTGTGGGCACGGCGCACAGATACGACGGCGCATATTTACACTTACACGGCATATCTCGAGATAATAGCGTCTACAAAATAGGGGATAGTTTTATGGCATTTTTATTAATATTTTTGTTTTACTAGTAATGGCGGCGATCAGCGATTTTTATAGGTACTGTGACCTTATGGCGAATATTTCGGACACTTTTGACACATTTTTGGGACCATTGGCATTTTTATAGCGATCAGTGCTATAAAAATGCATTGATTACTATAAAAATTAAACTGGCAGGGAAGGGGTTAACACTAGGGGAAAGGAGGGGGTTAATTATTTTCCCTGTGTGTGTTCTAACTGAAGGGGGGGCTGACTTGGGGAAATAACAGATCGCAGTTTATACATTGTATGAACATGCGATTAGGTATTTCTCCCCCTGACAGGACCGGGAGCTGTGTGTTTACGGACCGCTCTGTGTGAAAGAGGCCTAAGTTGCTAAATGTGGTACCTTCATTAAATGTAACCATATTGCTACACTTAGAGGCACCTCTCTTCTCTTTTATACTCTGTAGATCTTGCTGGATTTTTTTTCTAATCCCCTTGTGGAGGCTTCCATTTGTAGATGGACATTTTATGGTTACACAACCTCATCACATTGCTATAATCTTTTTATATGGACTATAAACGGAAGGACTTCAATCCAAGGTTTTACTGTAGGTGGAAGGTGATTTCTTCAGTATATCCCCATTTTTACTGGCACTTGCAGTTCCCGACTTGATTTGTCTACTTGCTCTGTGCTATTTATATAGCATGGGTTTTAACACAACATTGAATATTACAGCAGCAACAAATGAATGATCTGTGGCAGAGACTGTGACCCACCTCCATCCCAAAATATAGACATAGGAACATTAAAAAAATATATAACAATAATCATATATGTTGCAGAGTACGATTGATAGGTGCAGCGGAGTCAGTTGAGATCAGACTTTGTGTAGTAACAGGAACTGGCTTCTTTATTGGAACATCATCACACACAGCCAAAGATGTCTCCACATCATGGTAAGAGGAACACACAAAGACAACAAGGCAGGGAAAAGGCAGGGAAAAGAAATCAACGAGTACATTGGGGATAGAAGGATACAACATATCATAGAGAACACATATCATTAATCATTAGCGACAACTTGTGTCCTTTTTGTAAACTGCATCTGATATACAGTAAAAGGCTAAGCTGAGGTTTTGTTGCATCTCCAACACCCCTTCTCAACAACTAAGGCTTAGTCTGTTAAACCTATCTTCTTTGTGAGCCTTGAATGTCTTTCGGCGGTTAGAGGCTTTGTAAGGATGTCAGCTGTCATATCCTCGGTCAGGCAATAAAGTAACTCGCTCTTGAAGATCCCTAAGAAAGTAAAACTTCCCATCAATGTGCTTGGTTCTTGAATTAACTCCTTCCATATGTGCAAGTACGATGCATCCTTGATTGTCCTCATAGATTTCTGTTGGTCCCAACTGTGGTTGACCTAAATCTGTTAATAGCTGTCTCAGCCATACAACCTCTTTGCTTGTCTGCGCTGCAGCAATGTATTCTGCTTCAGAAGTTGCTTTTTACTAGTCCAACTGATGGCTCCTCCTGATAGGAAAAATAAGTAGCCACTGGTAGATTTTCTGTCACTGGTGTCTCCTGCCCAGTCAGCATCCACATATCCTGTTTAAGTGCTTTCATCACTTGCTGGTAACTTGAGCTTGTAGTGCAAAGTCCCTTTAAGATAGCGAATGATTCGTTTTACAGAATTCCAGTCCTTTTGGCTTGGC
Source organism: Rana kukunoris (assembly GCA_029574335.1). Classification (NCBI taxonomy): domain Eukaryota; kingdom Metazoa; phylum Chordata; class Amphibia; order Anura; family Ranidae; genus Rana; species Rana kukunoris. Next base: position 251,974 of record JAJQKJ010000881.1, on the reverse strand, counting down.
ATTGAAACCTTTCTGCATAGGTTTCCAACTGTTGCTGCAATGTCTGTAGCAGTGGTAAGGTACAGTAATTTCCCTATTGCTTTCCTGTATTGAGAATTAGTACAGTGGTTGACCGCGATATTGTGTCAATCTCGCTCCCTTTCTCGGCGAGATTGAGCACTTGCGAGCCCCATCGCGGGAGCCAGCGCCGAGCTGGCTTGCCGCGATGCAGACAAAGCCGTCATAGAAGCGACGGGGATCCGACGCGGATTCCCACCAATTCTACACGTGGGCGGAGTTTGTTATGAATCCTGAGAAGGAAGTTCCCGCCGGATTTTAAATAAAAATCCGGCATGGGTTCCCCCCTCAGGAGCATAACGGGCCCTTAGGTCTGGTATGGGTTGTAAGGAGACCCCACAATCCATACCAGACCCGTATCCAAAGCACACCGGCCGGCCGGTCAGGAGGGGAGTGGGGGCGAGCGAGCGCCCCCCCCCCTCCTGAGCCGTACCGGGCAGCATGCCCTCAACATGGGGGGGTCAGGTGCTCTGGGGCAGGGGGCGCACTGCAGCCCCCCACCCCAGAGCACCCTGTCCCCATGTTGATGAGGACAGGGCCCCTTCCCGACAACCCTGGCCGTTGGTGGTTGGGGTATGCGGGCGGGAGGCTTATCGGAATCTGGAAGCCCCCTTTAATAAGGGGGCCCCCAGATACCGGCCCCCCACCCTAAGTGAATGAGTATGGGGTACATTGTACCCCTACCCATTCACCTGCAAGAAAAGTGTAAACACAAATAAACCACACAGGGTATTGAAATATTTTATTAGTTGGCCGCCGGGGGGGGGGTGTGTATGATCGCTTTTATAAAAGCGCCCCCCTCCGGCGGGCTTCTGCGGGGGGGTGGGTGCCGCTGTTCTTCGCCGGGGGGGGGTCTTCTCCCACTCTCCGGGGTCTTCTCCCGCTCTCCGGGGTCTTCTCCGGCTCTCCGAGGGTCTTCTCCGCTCTCCGGGGATCTTCTTCTTCAGGACTCGCCGCCGCTATCTTCGTGTTAGCTCAATTACTGGCGGCGGCGAGTCCCCTCTTCTGTGACGTCGTCTTCTTCTTCTCTTCTCCAGATGTTGACGCAACGCTTCCTTCCGCTGTTATGGCTGGCGCGCGGCTCGCAGCAAGTTATATAGGCCTGTCTTGTGACGTCGCAGTCCCATCATGCTCCGGTAGGTACCACGTAGTCCTGAAGAAGAAGAAGACCCCCGGAGAGCAGAGAAGACCCCCGGAGAGCCGGAGAAGACCCCGGAGAGTGGGAGAAGACCCCGGAGAGTGGGAGAAGACCCCCCCCACCGCCGAAGATGTCGAAGGTAGCCCGCCGGGTGGTGGGCGCTTTTATCAAAGCCCCCCCCGGCGGCGGAAGAGAACCAGACAGCGGCGAAGAACAGCGGCACCCACCCCCCCGCAGAAGCCCGCCGGAGGGGGGTGCTTTTATAAAAGCGATCATACACACCCCCCCGGCGGCCAACTAATAAAATATTTCAATACCCTGTGTGGTTTATTTGTGTTTACACTTTTCTTGCAGGTGAATGGGTAGGGGTACAATGTACCCCATACTCATTCACTTAGGGTGGGGGGCCGGTATCTGGGGGCCCCCTTATTAAAGGGGGCTTCCAGATTCCAATAAGACTCCCGCCAGCATACCCTGACAACCAACGGCCAGGGTTGTCGGAAAGGGGCCCTGTCCTCATCAACATGGGGACAGGGTGCTCTGGGGTGGGGGGCTGCAGTGCGCCCCCTGCCCCAGAGCACCTGGCCCCCCCATGTTGAGGGCATGCTGCCCGGTACGGCTCAGGAGGGGGCGCTCGCTCGCCCCCACTCCCCTCCTGACCGGCCGGCCGGCCGGCGTGCTTTGGATACGGGTCTGGTATGGATTGTGGGGGGACCCCCACGCCGTTTTTTCGGCGTAGGGGGGTCTCCTTACAACCCATACCAGATCTAAGGCCCCGTTATGCTCCTGAGGGGGGAAACCATGCCGGATTTTTATTTAAAATCCGGCGGGGACTTCCTTCTCAGGATTCATAACAAACTCCGCCCATGTGTAGAATTGGCGGGAATCGGCGTCGGATCCCCGTCGCTTCTATGACGCACTCGCTGGAATGTGCTTTTACTATTCCAGCGAGTGCGAGATGTCAGCAGCCTGTCGCCGAGAATCAGCGCGATGCTGTCGTGCTAAAAACACATTCTCGGCGGCAGGCACTGTAGGTAATGGGTTATCTTGACAATTCATCTCCTTTAGGTAGTTGGTTTCCATTGGGAGATTTCACTGGTTTGGCATCTTCTATTCCAAAAGTTTTAATTATTTCTTGTATTTTGTGTCTTTGGTTCAGAAGAAAGCTGCCATCTTCCTCTCTCTCTCGATCTGGAGGTAATTCTTTATGTTGCCAAGGTCTTTTGTGTCAAAGTGCTGATTTAGTTTTTCAAGTATTTCTGCTTCATCAACCTTCTTGCTCAAAGGTTATCATCCACATAAATAAGCATATAGACCCATCTGTTTGCCAATCTCTTTGTGTATAAGCAGGGGTCTGCTTTGCTCCTTTGAAAGTTTAGATGTGTAAGTACTTCATTTGTTTTTGTATTCCACGCTCTTGTTTCGTTTCGTTTCGTTTCAATTCGTCATTTAATACATTTCGTTAAGTTAGGTTCGTTACATGTGTTGAATTCGTTTTCGGAATTCGTTCGTTTTCGACCGAATTTCGAAAAATCCGGTCGAAATCGAAAATATTTCGACCGTTTTTCGAATCCGTTCGTTTTCGACCGAATTTCGAAAAAAAAAACGGTCGAAATCGAAAATATTTCAACCAGATTAGAAAACAAATAGTCTCTTTTCCAATAGAATTTTTTTCGAATTAAATCCGAAAATATATATATATATTTTTTTTTTCGAATTCCGATCGAATTTAGTCCGCGGGTATTCAATTCGGAATTCGAAAAAAAATGTTTTTTCGATTTCGACCATTTTTTTTTCCGAAATTCGGTCGAAAACGAACGAATTCCGAAAACGGTCTAAATATTTCGCTAATATAGCAATTCAGGAATTCGTATGCATCCGAATGTCCGAATAATGGAAAATTTGTCCGAATTTCGATTCAGAACGAATCGAAATGCACATGCCTACGCTCTAGCTGCTTGCTTTAAGCCATATATACTCCTGCGAAGTTTGCATACTAGGTCTGACCTTTGTTCATCTTTATATCCTGGTGGCTGTTCCATGTAGATTTCTTCTGTTAAGTGACCATGTAGAAACGCAGTTTTCACATCAAAATGTTTCACTTGCATTTTCCTTGTGACGGCTACTGTCAGCAAAGTCCGTATTGTAGTGTGCTTGACTACTGCTGCAAACGTTTCATTATAGTCCTCTCCATATTTTTGAGAATAGCCTTTGGCTACTAGTCTTGCTTTGTATCGTTCAATTGTGCCATCTGCATTGTATTTCACTTTAAAAGTCCATTTACAGCCTATGACTTTCCTTCCGGGTGGTAGTTCTGTAAGTGTCCATGTTTTAGTGTCATGCATGGATTTTATCTCTTCCTCAGCAGCCTTTAACTATTTAGTTGCTTCTTGTTCTGAAAGTTGAGATATGTCTTCCCAGTTTACAGGTTCATTGATACTGGCAGTACTCGCTTTGTATGAGAGACATAGAGGTGGTTTACCTTTGTTTTCTCTTGTTGACCGTCTTGGTTTTGTGTCTGAGCCTTCTTGAATCTGCTCTTCAGTAGTAGTAGTACTGGTTGAGTCTACACTCACTTCAACTGTTTGTTCGGAAGTTACAGAGATCTTCTATTGTTGCTTCTACTGTTGTCATTACATTGTCTCTTAAATCTTCAATAAAAGTTACGCTGTTGCTAATAGTAACCTTGGCTGTTTTGGGATTTAGGATTCTGTAACCCTTGACATTTTCACTGTATCCAACGAAGATACCGTCAAACACTCTGTTTTGGAGTTTGGTGCGTTTTTCTTCAGGTATGTAGATGAATGCTTTGCATCCAAAAACTCTTAGGTGTTTTACACTTGGTTTCTCATTGTGCCATAGTTCATATGGGGTTTTCTCCATTGTTCTGGAAATAAGTCTGTTCTGCAAATATGTTGCTGTCATGGCTGCCTCACCCCAGTATTTTTGTGGTAGTCCAGAGTCTGTCAGCATACATCTGATCATTTCAGTCAGAGTTCTGTTCTTTCTTTTAGCTACTCCATTTTGTTCTGGTGTATACGGGACTGTCTTTTGATGTTCTATTCCATGCCTTTTTAAGTACTCTTGTATCTTACTTCCTGTAAATTCACCTCCATTCTCGCTCCAAAGTATGAGAGGCTTCCTCTGAAACTTGTTACTTATTTTTGTTATATAGTCTTGTAATTTGTCGAAGACTTCACTCTTGTATTGCATCAGGTAGGTGACTGTACATCTTGAGTAGTTGTCTATGAAAGTCACTATGAAATAAGTCAAGTGGTCTTGAGGCTCTCTTCTGGCTCACTTTGGGAAGTGTTGCTCTTGTAGCTTTGGATTTAATGCAACACTCACATTTAACAGTGACTGGACAAGGGGATACTATTAGATCCCTTGCCAGATTCCTCCTCTGTAGTTCCAGTATGCATTCTGGGTGTCTGTGACCTAGACGTCTGTGCCATATATGAATACAGTCATTGTGCTTGTGTGTACATAGTCTCACCTTTTTCTTCACTGTGTCGAGGTGATATAGATGATCATTCAGCTTGGCACTTGCTATTGTCTGTTTTCCATTTAGAATGGAACAATTGTCACCTTGGAATTTCACAGTGAGTCCTCTGGCTGTTAGACGCTTCACAGATAAGTGTCCTCCTTCTAGATTAGGAACATAAAGCACATCTTTCACTGGTATGGTTAAATTGTGTCCCGCATCATCAGGGCATACAAGGGTTCCATGCCCACATTCTTCTGCATGTATTGTGCTTCCATCTGCAAGGTAAATAGTTTCTTTGTTGTTCGGATCAAGTTCTGTGAAGAAACTTCTATCACTCGTCATGTGACTGGTTGCCCCTGAATCGATGCACCAGTCTTGGCATTTATTGTTGCCTGGCGCTTTAAATGTGGCGTTCCAGTTGCCTTCCCTTGGGTCATTATTTGTGGTTTTGACCTTTTGTTTAGCATAAGAGGGACGTTGTCTCATTTGCTCTGCCTTCCATATAGTACAGTCTTTCTTTATGTGTCCCTGTTTCTGGCATCTGAAACACACTCTGGTTTCTTTCCTGTGTAACCTTGCGTCTGTAGCTTTAAGAGCGGTACTGGTTTTAAATTCTGTGGAGTCATGCATTAATTCCTTTCTTCTCTGATACTCATCTATGAGCCTGGTTTTTACAAATGCTAAAGTCAGATCTGTCTCAGGTCGTGTCTCCAGTGCATTGATTAGTGCAGTGTATGTATCGGGCAAACTGCATAACAACATGGCTGCAATGTGACTGTCTGTTATATTCTCCCCGCTTGATCTGAGTTGCACAATCACCTCCAGCATTGCGTTTATATGCTCCTGCATGTCCTGCCCTCTACCAAGTCTCATTTTGTAAAGTTTTTGCAGCATAAACAGCTTGTTGTTTAAACTGGATCTTTCATGCAGTCTTTTCAGTACATCCCACATGCCTTTCGCTGTGTCCTCATTGCGTATATGAATGAGCTGATCATCTTCTACTAGTAAGCTTATTGTGGCACATGCCTGTCTGTTTTTCTTGTCCCAGTCCTGATCATTATCCTGTGGCCTGTCTGTAGTGGTAACCTCCCACAAGTCATCCACTTTAAACTTCCATAGCTGATAATTGTCATTGTTCAGCTTGGCCACTGAGAGTTTAAGCTATGAGTTTCCGGCCATCTTATCCCTCCTTTATATATATATATAAACAGTCTTACTTGTCTATAGGAGATGTCACTGGAAAGCTTTCTTATGTTGATCTCCACATCAGCCACGCTGTCTTCCGTTCAAGGCTTTGTTCTGCTTAGGCCGCACCTGGTCATAAGACTTTATCCGGACATCTGGGCCCATAACCTGTTGCAGAGTACGATTGATAGGTGCAGTGGAGTTAGTTGAGATCAGACTTTGTGTAGTAACAGGAACTGGCTTCTTTATTGGAACATCATCACACACAGGCAAAGATGTCTCCACATCATGGTAAGAGGAACACACCCAGACAACAAGGCAGGAAAAAGAAATCAACGAGTATATTGGGGATAGAAAGATACAACATATCATAGAGAACATATATCATTAATCATTAGCGACATCTTGTGTCCTTTTTGTAAACTGCATCTGATATACAGTAAAAGGGTAAACTAAAGTTTTGTTGCACCTCCAACAATATAGCCATCTGCAATAAAATAGTCATAAAAGAGTCCATATATGGTAAAACTTTAAATACATAATAATATTTATGAAATGTCATAATAAGGTACATGATAATATATAATGGATCAGATTATGTAGCATCTATGAAACTTAATGCGTTTTGTGGATTGTATTAATGTCCATTCATCAGGAGTTTGGTGTGGTAAAATATCTATGCATAAATGGAAATAGTAATCTAATGTAGGTCTGCATGAAAAAATTTAATGAATGATTCTCCACAAATAAATGGGAGAATATCAATTATGGAAAACTTAACTACTCACATGCCACCTCAAAGAAAGGGCTCAGCATCTGGGAGGAAAAATGGAGGCGCCGAGACAGACGCCTATCCTGGGGTTGAGGCGGGAAAGAACCCGCCCCAAAAACAAGCTGAGGGGAAACAGCCAGGACATTAAGTGTGATACGTGGAGTGTGTAGACACATGTGAACCAAACAATTCTGAAATAAATGTATATATTTGTAAAAATATGTTTAAATATATAGCATAACAAATGTGTATACGGTTCTCAAATAATGCGTTCAATAGGTCCAAAAGAGACATCAAATGAATAAAGTGAGGGGATCATGTGACCAATGTCTAAAAAATGTATAATGAAAGATAAAACAAAAATTGATATTGATGAGAAAAATAAAGGGCATGGAGTGAGGGAAATGCATGAGTGAATAACCACCCAACAATGAAATACCTGTGTGCCACAAAGGGGGCTGAGTGTGGGTGCTGAAGTTCTGGCTGATCTATTTTTAACTGACATGCTAAAGATAACTAGGCAATATACTACATATTTTTCATATTACTTATATCATGCATATTATTATTACTAGTATTACTATAAACTGACCTGTCCATTCATTGTAAAAATGATGTATTATAAAAAGACTATCAATGTATTAACACAAACTGTTCACTACAGTTGACGTAATCAATAGACATGTATGGCCTGAGTGATTTAATAATGGCTGTAGGCCAATGTGCCATATCAGCATGTCAGAGCTGTGCCTTTATGTCTTAATCCCTACTGTACACATCAAGGTCACTAAATTTTCTTTGACTGATGCTCTATATGGAATTTAAATTGTTTAGACAGCTAAATATGTTTAAATGCACAGCTGCACTCTATGCAATTTTAATCACATGGCTCTGGATGAGTACAGAGTGAAGTTATTTATTGGATTTATTGGGAGACGTTACCCCATGTATTTCTTTCCCAAGGGCCAAGGTACTGTACTGATCTTCACTAAATAAAGAACATCAAGTGGACATAGGTAATCAGAACCCATTATATTAATTTTGGCTTAGTTAATTGAAGGCAATGCTAAGGTACTAAACATTAGAAAGATAATGAGAAACATCAGTTCAGGTGGTTGGGCCTCTGTAAGCCATTGGCTTATCAGGTAAATTCAACACTATCAGTTTTTTTTTTTTTAAATATCACAAAACGAATGCCTCGTTTCCACTGAACGGAACGGTTTGGGTCGGTACAGTTTGGAGCACTTAGAATGGTCCGGTCTATTCTTGTGAGCGTTTCAACTGCAAGTTAGACTGTCCCGGGCCATTCAGGGTTTAGAAAAAATGCCTAGGGTGTCCACCAATCAGTGGAATGTATTTTAGGTCAGCCCTAACCGATCCATTCCATTTTCTATGGCCCCACATCTGAAGCAGGAGCCAGAATGGTCTGGTACGGTTCGGTTTTATGGCAACTTTCATAATGAAAATAGCGTACCGAACCGTACCGAACTGATCCGCTCAGTGGAAACGAGGCATTAATGGATTAGAACCAGTTCTGACCCATGTCTTGAGCATCAATAAACCTGTTATAGATGCTCAAGACATGGGCACCAACAATAGTAATATGATTTGTAATGATTAGTAATATCATCACTAAATAAAACAAAATGCGGTATAATATCAGTCCTTTGTTAATAATAATAAAAAAATACTTCCCCTTGCAATGAAGGATAAAGGCATTTACCTATGTTTACTCTTTCAATCACTTACTCCAACATAATTTATTAGGAGCAAACCTTGTCCAATGTGAGGTCTGAAAACCTTAGAGTAGTAAGTCTAGAACCAGCTGGGTGGAATCTGATATAATCCATTAAAAACATCAGCAATGCCTAAGAAATGCAATCCCTGCTTCAAATTTAAAAGATTTACCAAGACTTACTTGCCAAGGGACTGCCATGGATGTATACAGAACAACAAAACTGGTCTGAATTTGGCGGTCAAACAATTATTTCCAAATATTATTCATATTTCCTTACTTTCTATAATAAGTATATAAAGGGTAGGTTTTATTGTTTCAAGCTGTATTTACTAGACATGTGCAGACTGAAATATTTTGTTTCGTTTTTTCGTTTTCGTTTGGAAATACATTTATTTAGTTACTCCCGAAAATCGTTTTGATTTATGTCGTTTTCGTCAGGAAAGTTTTCATCCGTAAACGAAGATTTTCGATGCTTTGTCGAATTTTCGTCGCTCAATTCGACAAAGCATCGAAAATCGTTGTTTTGAATACAGTGAATAGGTAGAAATTGAACAACGATAATTCGTCGATTTACGATGCTTTGTCGAATTTTCGTCGTTCAAATTCTACATATTCACTGTATTCAGAACAACGAAAATTCGACAAAGCATCGAAAAACGTCGGATCTGAACGAAAACTAAAATAAAGCATTTTTTATGTCGGATCTTTCGGTTTTCGTGTCTTGCACTTTCGTTTTCGTTCGTTAAAACGATAACGAAAATACTTGATTTTCGAACGAAAATGCATTCTAACGAAAACAAATGCACATGTCTAGTATTTACTCAGTTGTAGGGTTGAGTGAACCTGAACTGTAAAGGTTGTTTTTTTGTTACTCGAACCTAAACCCGAATAATTTGCTGAAAGTTTGGGTTCGGTGTTCGGCAATGTAATGGCGCGCTGCACGGCAGCCAATCGCCATTTTTTTTACTTGTGTGAGCATGTGACCCAGCATATGACCCAGCCTCTATATAAGCTAGAGGCACACAGCACAGCTCGTCACTCTGCACTCTGCTTTAGTTAGGTTAGGGAAAGGCTGCTGCTGCTGATGCTGCTCTCAGGGAGAGATTTAGATAGGAGTCAGACTGTCCTGCTTCAGAATCACCAGCACTGCATATGTTACTCTGAGATACTCTGCAAGATAGGTTAGGGAAAGGTTCCCAAATGAATTTGTAGGGAGAGATTTAGATAGGAGTCAGACTGTCTTGTCCTGCTTCAGAAACACCAGCACTGCATATGTCACTATGGGATACTCTGCAAGATAGGTTAGGGGAAGGTTCCTGTTTGTGCTTGTAGGGAATAGAAATATATAGGAGTCTGTCCTGTTTCTAAAATCTAATTACACCAACACTGCATATGTTACTGTAAGATACTCTGCAATATACTTTTCTTTTATTGTGCTATTCAAAAAACATCCATTTAGGGCAAACAAATTAATTTTGCAGTGTTTCCTCCAGTGTCCTCCATATCTGTAAGTGTGAGATAAACACTTTAGCTACTGTTCTGTTGTTCTATTGAAAAAAACACCAATTTAGGGCAAATAATTTGGGAGGAATAGTCTCCCATCATTGGTGTCAGTGGGAGGAATAGTGTCCCATCATTGGTATCATTGGGAGGAATAGTGTCCCATCATTGGTATCATTGGGAGGAATAGTGCCCCATAATTGGTATCATTGGGAGGAATAGTGCCCCATTATTGATATCAGTGGGAGGAATAGTGTCCCATCATTGGTGTCAGTGGGAGGAATAATGTCCTATCATTGGTGTCAGTGGGAGAAATAGTGTTCCATCATTGGTATCAGTGGGAGGAATAGTGCCCCATCATTGGTGTCAGTGGGAGGAATAGTGTCCCATAATTGGTGTCAGTGGGAGGAATAGTCCCCCATCATTGGTGTCAGTGGGAGGAATAGTGTCCCATCATTGGTGTCAGTGGGAGAAATAGTGCCCCATCACTGGTATCAGTGAGAGGAATATTCTACCATCATTGGTGTCAGTGGGAGAAAAAGTGCCCCATCATTGGTATCAGTGGGAGAAATAGTGTCCTATCTTTGGTGTCAGTGGGAGGAATAGCGCTTCATATCTGTAGGAGGAATTCCCAAGGGCCGGATAAAGGCATGCAAAGGGCCGCATCCCGCCATGGGGGCCGCAGTTTGGAGACCACTGCTTTAGGGGAAGGTTCCTGCTTGTCAAGATTTTTTATTTTTATTTGTATGTATTTTATGTTATTTTAAGTTATTTCTCTATCCACATTGCAGAGTACTTGCCATGCTCTTACCAACATTTTGCTGACATTTGCAGCCCTCTAGCCCTTTCCCTTCGTTTTTTAGAGACATTTTAGTAGTCAAAAGTCCGTGTCCCCATTGACTTCAATAGGGTTCGGGGTCAAGTTCGGGTCAAGTTCAGGTCCCGAACCCTAACTTTTTTCCGAAGTTCAGCCGAACCCGCCGAACCCGAACATCCAGGTGTCTGCTCAACTCTACTCAGTTGTATTTAAACTGTCTTGTAATCTAAGAATGGAGTTCAAGAGTGTACAATCTAATAACTATGTGAATAAACCTTAGAAATGCTTTAGCTGATATAACAATTCTCAGTATTAACCCCTTCACACCTATCTACAACCTGTGTACCACCAAGGGTAAAACATATCTAAATGCCTAAGCACAATTTTGCAACTTTGACATTAACTGTACATATCATCAAAATTACTTTGTGCATCCAGGTAGATTATACCTTGTTTTCTCAGGACAAATTGGACTTTCATTTGGTAGAAAATGGTAATGGATATCTTCTGATTTGTTTTATTGTCAAACAAAACCTGGCAGTAATAGTAAAATATATATATAGTTTTTAATGTAGCTGTTTATTTCTCGCTACTACCATAACCTTCTACCAAAGAACAACCCAAATGAAATTATCCTGCTCCTGACGATCGCAGCAATACCACATACTGTATGTGTATGTTAGTTGTTGCATACACTCGTACAAGTCAAAAACAATAATGACCATTTTGCTTTTTTTTATCCTATCTAAAACACACTGACACTGTTACTGATTAAAAAAAAACATTCTGTCCAAAAAATACTGATCCTGACCTCTGACCTTAACCTTGACCCTGACATTTACCTAAACACTAATCCTGGCACTGACATTTTTTTTTACACACACTTTTTTTTTCTCTGAGAGGAGAGAGAGAGATATGATGTATCGTTCTCCTCCATTCACAGAGAAAGAAGAAAACACACGGGTGGGCTTCACAGTGACTGACCACTGTGATTGCCAATCAGAGGCTATCACAGCGATCAGGTGACCCAGAATCATTAGTACGGGGCTCAGGAGTCATGGTGAGACCCGATCTCTGTTCTAGGAGAACACCATGCTGTGCGCTCCCAGCACAAAGGGAAATATGCATATATGTGGCATCACACAAAAAGTTCCAGTCCAGTAAGGCCGCATATTTCTGTTACGTCAGCGTAATATTAACAAATTTTTTAATACAAATGCATCAAACACAAACAAGTTTACATGAGTCAATGTAAAAGGTTTTATCAGACTCAGCTAGGAATAAATAGAAAATAGATATTGCTATCCTTATTAAACTTTATGATATAACATGCAATGCACCGACTATGTAAACCATTTTGTTTCCCTATTTGTATGCTCAACAGTACAGTAGACATTTCAAAGCTGTGTAAGCTTCATTCAGTTGTAATGTAACATAAAGATTCTGTCGATCATATCACTGGCAGTTGATCTCTCTGCACTTTCAACACATGTTAATCTGTAGTTACAGTATATCATGAACACGATGGAAGTGCACACTATTTCTTACACCATTGGTGGATTAAAAACTGCCTGTGTGTAGACTATTACATCACAAATGCAAAATGTTTTAACTTTAAATTGATCTCAAAGTTTCAAAAGATTGTATCTATGGAAGCTTTGTCCACATAAGGCAGACAGATAGCAAAGGGCTAATTACCAGTATTGTCTGTGGTCTCCCTGCAGCTAATCTTTCCATATTATTGACTTACAATACCTTCTTCTGCACTGTATTTCCACATGGAGGTCATCTTGCTAGAGGTAGAGCATCGCTTTCTCATATAAAATCTGCCCACCCTGATGATTGGTGTACTAATGACTAACAGAGGAATAAGCAAGACGCAGCAGAATAGTTGCACAAAACACAGATCCACAGAATGAATAAAGCAAAAGCAGGGAGATCCTTGCATTATATGTTCTTAGGTACATCTTTCTCTTCATCAAGGAAAACAGTGAGCAGCGACGTCACGATATTACCAATGATGAGTGAGCTGCTGATGCACTAGAATTTCAGCTGTTACAAGGTTTGGTGAATGACCAAACAGAATAGGTACAACTGGCTGTATCCTAACAACCAGTGGCTTATCCACACCTGGCCCATTCAAATTCCATCTGTGGATTTAAAGCTGGTAGGGGAATGTACACAAAGGGTGTGGGGTCATGCCAGGCTACATGCTTAGACAAGGGTTTGGTACAGATTTTGGGGGGAACCCCATGTTTTTTGTTTGTGTTTTTTTTTGCATGGGGAACTCCATAGCAGGTCTGAAATATGGCTTTTAAGAGAAATCTTATGCAAAAAAAAAACAGGGGAAAAAATAACATGAAGTCCCTAACATCCATACCAGGCTCTTATCCAAGCATGCAGCCTGGCAAGCCAGTTAAGGGGAGAAATGAGCTTGAACCCCCTCTCATGAACTGTACCAGGCCACATGCCCTCAAAATGGGAGGGTATCCTATTAGGGAGGTCCTATGGCGTGCATTTGTATTCAACTCCCCTAAATCAATACTTTGTAGCTTTGTAACTACCTTTTGCTGCAATCACAGCTGCCAGTCTTTTTGGGGATGTCTCTACCAGCTTTGCACATCTAGAGTGTGACATTTTTGCCCATTATTCTTTTCAAAATAGCTCAAGTGCTGTCAGATTGGATGGAGAGCGTCTGTGAACAGCAATTTTCATGTCTTGCCACAGTTTCTCAATTGGATTTAGGTCCAGACTTTTACTGGGTGATTCTAGCACATGAATATGCTTTGATCTAAAGTTCTAAACCATTCTGACTGTATGTAAGGGTCGTGGACCTACTGGAAGGTAAACCTCTGTTCCAGTTTCAAATCTTTTGCAGACTCTAGCAGGTGTTCTTCTAAGATTGAAAAAGAAAAAATACTGCGCTATCTTAAAATACAAAAAGCCGCTAACAGAGCAAGAGAGATCAAAAAATTGCTAATAGAAAATGTGTGGAAAAGTGTAGCGCTAATAATGACACAAATAATGATAATGCAATAAAGATTAAATCATGCAACACCACATGTGAATTAATGGTATTCAAAAGTCCATAAATGTTTTGAATGAATCGGTGAGTCGGTTTCTTTGAGTAAAACAGATACACAAAATCCAGTGCATAAAGAAGTGAAAAATCCACCACCGCTTATGACAAGGGGCTTACCGGACCGATTGGACCTAGACAGGCATATACCCACTAGGCCAATCAAGCTTTGTTAAAGTTGATATACTGAAGCGGGTACACCATACACGTCATGCGATTCAGTATCAATGAAGGCAAACCTCAGACAGATGATTCAAAAATACTTCCCAGCAAGCAGCAACTCTCAACAGATCACTCAGAGGGCAAATCAGTACTCCAACCGATAAGCATGAAAAAGAGAAGGCAAGGCGTACATAGCGTAATTCCGTAATAAAAATCGATATTTATTATAATGAGAAAAACTCACATTTTGCAATGGTCAATAGAGCTTATAGAAAAAGGGTAGCAGGAACAACAGTAGTCCATCCCGACATGTTTCGTTACAAAAAGAACATCATCTGGGGTGATGATGTTCTTTTTGTAACGAAACATGTCGGGATGGACTAATGTTGTTCCTGCTACCCTTTTTCTATTTCTAATAAATATCGATTTTTTTTACGGAATTACGCTATGTACGCCTTGCCTTCTCTTTTTCATGCTTATCGGTTGGAGTACTGATTTGCCCTCTGAGTGATCTGTTGAGAGTTGCTGCTTGCTGGGAAGTATTTTTGAATCATCTGTCTGAGGTTTGCCTTCATTGATACCGAATCGCATGACGTGTATGGTGTACCCGCTTCAGTATATCAACTTTAACAAAGCTTGATTGGCCTAGTGGGTATATGCCTGTCTAGGTCCAATCGGTCCGGTAAGCCCCTTGTCATAAGCGGTGGTGGATTTTTCACTTCTTTATGCACTGGATTTTGTGTATCTGTTTTACTCAAAGAAACCGACTCACCGATTCATTCAAAACATTTATGGACTTTTGAATACCATTAATTCACATGTGGTGTTGCATGATTTAATCTTTATTGTATTATCATTATTTGTGTCATTATTAGCGCTACACTTTTCCACACACGTTCTTCTAAGATTGTCCTGTATTTGGCTCCATCCATCTTCCCATCAACTCTGACCAGCTTCCCTATCCCTGAAGAAAAGCATCCCCACAGCATGATGCTGTCACCATCATGTTTCACGGTGGGGATAGTGTGTTTAGGGTGATGGGCAGTGTTAATTTCACTCCACAGATAGCGTTTTGCTTTTAGGCCAAAAAGTTCAATTGTGATCTCATCTGATCAGAGCACCTTATTCCACATGTTTGTTGTGTCCCCCACATATCTTTTCTTATATGGCTTTCTTTCAACCACGGCTTTCTTCTTGCCACTCTTTCTCAAAGGCCATATTTCTGGCATGCACAAATAATAGTTGTGCTGTGGGATAGATTCTCCCACCTGACCTGTGGATCTCTATAGCTCCTCCAGAGTAACTATGGGCCTCTTGGCTGCTTCTCGAGTAAAGCTCTTCTTGCCTGGCCTGTCAGTTTAGGTGGAGAGCATGTCTTGTTAGGTTTGCAGTTGGTTCAAATTCTATCCATTTTTAGATGATGGATTCAACAGAGATCTGTGATATATTCAAAGCTTGGGATATTTTTTTAAAACCTAACCCTGCTTTAAACTTCTCCACAACTTCATCCCTGACCTGTCTGGACTGATGGTTGTATAATTGATCTTGATGGAGAAGTCAGGGGGGGGGGGAGGGTTTCGGGCTGGAGGAAAAGTTATAAGCTCAGTTTTGGGAAGACTGAGTTTGAGGAAGTGGTGTGACATTCATGCTGATATGTCAGTAAGTAAGTTACTAATGTGAATGGAGACCAAAGGAGTGAGCTGAGAAGTAGAGAGATAGGTGTGTGTGTCGTCAGCATAGAGGTGATACTGGAAGCCATGGGTGTTTATTAACAGACCAAGGGAGGAGATGTAAATGGAGAAGAGAAGGGGTCCCACAGGACCTTGAGGTACCCCTACAAAAAGAGGAAGGGGAGAGGAGGAAACAGAGTTATAGGTCACACTGAAGTAGCATTGTGATAGGTAGGAAGAGAAGCAGGAGAAAGCAAAGTGGAGTTTTTTGAGAAGGAGGGGATGGTCAACAGTCTCAAAGGCTGCAGAGAGTTTGAGTAGTATGAATATGGAGTAGTGGCCATTTGGTTTAATATTTAGTAGTTCAACAGTAGGATGTGTACATCATACAGATGTACCAGTTTGCATGACGGTTAAGAGCTTCCCCATGTTTGTTATTTTAAAGCATTTTGTATTTTTAATGTTACTCTTTAGGCATTACTAAAATCACTGCTCCCTGGAATTTTTTTTTGTTAAGAATTTGTTTTTGCATTTGTATACAGGGACGGACTGACCATTGAGGAACTCAGGCACTGCCCAAGGGCCCCATGCCACTAGGGGGCTTGCCAGGCTCATTAAAACCAGGGACAGTATGTAAAAATCTGTGTTTTTTTTACATCTGTCCCTGATATGTCCAAAACCTACATGCTTTTGATGTGAAAATCCTGAGATTTTAGCTGCCCCGCCTCTGTACTGCCACCTGGCTTGGTGGCCATCTGTAAGCCTGGGGGCCCCATAATCTTCTATTGCCCGGGGGCCCCATGAGTTGTCAGTCCGCCCCTGTTTGTATATATTACCTAGGTCAATGCCCAGTCCCGAAAGCCATGCTCATTCACATGGTGTCTGGGTTCAGAAACCAGACTTTCAGCAACTCACCCTAAATCTGAACCCCTGACACTCAAATCATCACTAGATCACCAAACCTCACTCTAAGTCATGGAAGACAAGCAGTGAGAGACACAGTATCTTTGATGATATCACAATGTAGATCAGGGGTGCCCAACCAGCGGCCTCTGATGTGGCCCGTGACCTCCTGCTTTGGGATAGCAGGTTCGCAAGCCCAGATCGCAGGTTGCCGACCCGTGTAAAAGCAGCCTTAGGCCCATTTCACATGATCGGTTTAACCCAGACAGACCCTCCATTCATATCTATGTAGATGCAGATGTAAACAGATGTAAACCAATCCACTAAAAAAAAAACAGAAGGGGATCTGTCCCCTTCCATCTGGTTGGATTGGATGGGAGGCCCACAGAGTAGAGTGGGCTGTGTCCGTGTCCGCTCTGCATATACAGAGCAGACACGGATTCTGTCTTCAGTCCGCTCCACTTATTGTGGCCTGCGACCAGTTACCAAGTCGCTTATGTGGCCCTCTCTCTTCAAAGGGTTGGGCATCCCTGATGTAGATATATACTAATATGTGGCTGAAGAGACAGACGTGCCTGGGCACAGGAAGTGCACTTTTAAGAGATATTCTAAAAAAAGATACATCTTGTAAACAAAATATAAATCTAAGATAAATCTAAGAATCAGCAAATCCTTTACGTTTTTCTCATTGTTATGGTTTCCAACTTCATGATCATCATTATCACTATTATCATAACTACCAGTACTATCATCATCAGCATCATCATTAGCATTCTCGTCACCATCACCACCATCATCATCATTGTCATCACCATCATCATCGTCACTACCACCATATTTACTATCATCACTGGAAAGTGAAATGCTGACTTATAGAATCCACCTTATCAATTTAAATTGATAATTGACATATTACTGACACTGACACAAAATTGCTATAATTGCTATAATAATTTCTTCAAATGTCTTATTTGTATTTCTTTCCATGGTGGAAGGCACACAGTATACAGTTCTTAGTCCCTAATCTAGATGAGTGTTCAACCTGTGCAAATTGGTTTGAACATCTATAACAACACCATAAATGACACTTTGAAATTACATTAATAATTTTCTTCTTTAAAAAAAAAAAAAAACAGACTCTGTACATAGAATCTAAATATTAAACATTAAAACAAGGCTAGCCAGCAAGTTGTGACAATTAGTGACTTATCCTTTCACCAGTTTTGAGATTGGCAAGAAAGTATTCACATACCATGGTGCAGGCCATGGTGCTTTCACAATATGGAATGACTGCTTTTGGCATGGATTAGTTTAGTTTTAATAATTATACTAGTAGCTGACAAGAGGTAGGATAAAAAAAGGGCTAAAAAAAAAGTTTCTGTTTTTGCTTATTAACATGAGATTATCCAGTTTATTATTAATAATAACATCATCCAGATAGTCCAGCTTTAGTACTACTATAAATTTGAGACTAAAATCCCACTTCACAATTATTTATGAATCACAATTACATACCTCCTTGTGTGACCAGCTTTACACTAAACACAGACAGGATTTGCTGATGACAGCAGTTTTTACCATATAGCTTATATGGGCCAAGACCAATGTGTAATGTTAATTTATCTTCATGTAGCCTTTTTATGTTTATTTTGTAAAAACAAAAAAATTAAACAAACCTCATCTATAAAAAAAATATCTTGTTAAATATAAAATCATAACAAATATAATTAAATATATACATAACTGTATTTTTTTATTAAAAATGCATTTAAAACATGTAACTTTTCAGGAAACGTTCTAAACTTTAAGCTATGTTAGTGTTATCATATTGTCTGACTTAAACAACACATAATAAAGAACTGAAAATAATCATTTGCTTTAGATTCTGCTATTACATTACACATAAACTAATAATACATGAGCAGATTAAAAACAAAAAATAAAATCATTGCCATTTCATTTAAGACCTGTTAATTGCATTATCTTACACTTTAATCTCAAACAAGTGTATGTTTTTTTTTTTTTTTGCAAAAAATCAATTTCTATATTATGTTCTGCTAAAAATTCCCAGCTTGCTGAAAGATTTAGATAAACAGGACTTCCCCAAAATTGCTATCTGAAAGCCTTTATTATTACTTGTTTAATACTGGCTTTCTATAAATTATACAATAAAATTTGGAAACTATTTGGCATATAACAATACTGCTTTTCCGATCTTAGTTTGATACATTCTGATGTAATATAGCTGCTTCCTATATGTTCTAAAGTTATCAGTGTGTTTGGACATTCACATGTTATTTTCACATGCAAATATATTCCACAAAGGAAGTTTAGCACTTCAGCTTTCTTTTTAGGCATGTATACATCCTTATCAAAACTGTGATTACACATTTTTACCACTTACCTAAGTGTTTCTCTCCAGAAATCAGGCCCAAGAAATATTCAGGTTAAGGCTTTTCAATGCACTGACATGAATCTAGTTAAGTAGTAGACTGAAAAACAAAATGTGTTTGACTCCAGGAAGACTCAGATTCAGAAATCCTACCCTTGAATGAAACTCTATCTTGCTTTGTTGTATCTGTTCTCCGAGTGCCTGCACAAAGTCAGGTAAAAGTCTTCGATCTGTTTTAAAGGGAAAGGGGTATACAAGGTTGCAAATGCTAGCTTCTAAACTAAAAATACATAAAGGTGCTTGGACAGAATGAGCCTCAGTCCTATTGCAACTGCTTACTGGTACACAAAGGGTGTATACTGAGACTCTACATAATGTCAGAGTTCAAAAAGGGTACGTATCATAATCTGCCAGTGAAAAACATAACCCCTCCAATGCTGCCTGCTGGGTAGTGGGTACTGGAAACTGAACTTTTGAAACCCTTTTGCAACCAGAAGTCAATGCTAGCTGGATGCTTAGACCAAATTTAGAAGCATTAGTATATGTCAGATAACTTGACTATAACCCTATGACTAATTAGCCGACCTATATCATGTTTTACACTGTTTTAAGGACATACAATGCTTTTATTTGGTACACTGCTGTAATAAATAACATACGATTGTTGTTATAAGCTGACAAATTTGCAAAGAAATGCAATTTACACTTAACAGCTTAAAAAAAAAAAACGTTTTTCTTTCCAAATATTGTTTTTTTTTTTACGATCACTTTTACAACGTGCCTCATTCTGTGACACAGTTATAGATCAGACAGCTGGTGCTGATTGGTTTGTTAACAAAGCCATGTAATCACAGTCATTGGCTGTCATAGTGATCAGATGATTGGGAACCCTGATGATTGGTTCTTGAACACCGTGTCTGGCAGGGCAGCTGTCAGATACAGTGTTATCACAGAGTTTGTAGCCAAGTGTCTCTGTTAATTGAGCCATATAATGTTCTGAGAACCATTAGACTGGCTTCTGTTAAACAGTCCATCTTGAAAACCATCATTTTATCTCTGCTTATAGCCAATGCTGCAGCGCTATTCTGTACAGTGGGGAAAATAATTATTTGATCCCCTGCAGATTTTCTTACAAAGAAATGAAGGGTCTGTATTTTTTATCATAGGTGTACTTTAACTGATAGAGACAAAATGTCAACGGAAAATCCAGAAAAAACATGATACAAATGTTATAAATTGAGTTGCAGTTCAACGAGTAAAATTAGTATTTGATCCCCAAGCAAAACATGACTTAGTACTTGGTGGAAAAACCCTTGTTGGTAAACACAGCGGTAAGATGTTTCTTGTAGTTGGTTACCAGGTGTGTACACATCTCAGGAGGGATTTTGGTCCACTCTTCTTTACAGATCTTCTCTAAATCCTTCTCTAAGATTGCTTAGCTGTCGCTTGGCAACTCAAAGTTTCAGCTCCATACATATATTTTCTATTGGATTAAGGACTAAAGGCTGGCTGGGCCACTCCATGACCTTAATGTGCCTCCTCTTGAGCCACTCCTTTGTTGTGATGGCGGTATGTTTTGGGTCCTTGTTATGCTGGAAGACCCATCCACGAAAGAAGGTTCTCATCCAGAATTTTACAATACATGGCCCGGTCCATTGGCCCCTTAACGCCTATACCTTTACCAGAGACACAACCAAAAAGCATAATGTTTCCAACTTTGTGCTTGGCTGTAGGGATGGTGTTCGTATGCCGTGTACACACGACCGTTATTTATGTCATGAAAAAAAACAATGTTTTTCTCTACGTGATTTGTCGTGATTCCTCTCAAGCCTGCCTTGCATACACATGTTTGTGAAAAAAATGCTCAAGCAAAGAGCGGTGACGTACAACATGCACAACGGCACTATAAAGGGGAAGTTCCATTCGAATGGCGCCACCCTTTGGGCTACTTTTGCTAATTTCCCCATCTCATAACTTGCTTCTGAGCGTGCAAGTTTTTTTCCCCCTCGTTCTAAATTTTTAATGGACATTTTTTACTTCGAGAAAAATGCTCTGGAGCATACACACGTAATTTTTCTCGTCATGAAAAACAGTCGTGTGTACGCCCCATCATGTTCATAGTCAACATTTTTCTTCCTCCAAACACGGCAAGTCGAGTTAATGCCAAAGAGCTAAATTTTTGGTCTAATCTGACCACAGCACTTTTTCCCAATCCTTCTCTGAATCATTTAGATGTTTATTGGCAAACTTCAAACAGGCCTGTACCTGTGCCTTCTCGTTAGGGTTGTCCCGATACCGATACTAGTATCGGTATCGGGACTGATACCGAGTATTTGCGGGAGTACTTGTACTCGCGCAAATGCTCCCGATGCCTGGCCGAATACTTTTTTTGTATTTATCAACATGTTCTGTGAAAATTCTTTGAGTTTTTTACTACTGCGTGACAAGCAAATAAAACATTTTTATTAATTTTTACTCATTTTTATTATTTTATAATGTCTTGAGTTAGAGTTCTTCATAATTCTAAAGAAAATATCCTTAGTCTGTATTGTGGTTTGAAAACTGTCACATGACATTTAAAAAAGTATCGGTATTCGGTATCGGCGAGTACATGAAAAAAAGTATCGGTACTTGTACTCGATCCTAAAAAAGTGGTATCGGGACAACCCTACTTCTCGTACCCCAATTTTGGAGAGCAAACACCCCAGAGTATAATCTATGAGTCCTTTGAACATGTTATTTTTTCAAAAGTTTTGGGAAAATGTGGAAAGAATATGAAAACGTATTCTTTTTTACACAAAGTGGTCAAATTATAAGATTTTTTTTAACACATAGCATGTACATAGCAAAACTAACCCTGCAAAACACATTCTGCTACTCGTCCCGAGTATGGCAATACCATATGTGTGAGACCACAGCATGGTCCAATATGCAGGGAGCACCATTAGGCATTCTAGGACCATAAATTAAAATTTTATGACAACAAATCATGCTTTTGAAGGCCCTGGAACACCAGGACAATGAAATTACCCACAAAGTTATACAATTTTGGAAAACAAACACCCCAACGTATATTCTATGAGTCATGGGCTGCAGATAGGTACGCATGTATTCTAATAGGCTGCAGATAGGTACTCAGGTCTCTGATAGTCTGCAAATAGGCACTTGATGGTACTCAATGGTACTTCGATGGGCTGCAGATAGGTACTCGGGTACTCTGGACTAGTGAGAGGTACTCGGGTACTCTGATGAGATAGTGACAGGTACCTGGGGACTCTGATGGTCTAAAGATAGGTACTCGGGTACTTTGGGCTGAAGGCAGGTACTCATGGTAATTGGGTACTCTGGGGGGTGACAGCTACTGAGGTACTCTGATGGGCTGGAGACAGGTACTCAGGTACTCTGATTGGCTGGAGACAGGTACTCAGGTGCTCTGATGGGCTGCAGATAGGTACTCAGGTACTCTAAAAGGCTGGAGATAGGTACTCAAGTACTCTGGGCTGGAGAAAGTTACTCGGGTACTCTGATGGGCTGCAGATACGTACTCAGGTACCCTGATGGGCTACAGCTAGGTACTGAGGAACTCTGATGGGCTGCAGATAGGTACTCAGTTACTCTAACGGGCTTGAGATAGGTACTCAGGAGCTCTGGGCTGGAGACAGGTACTCGGTACTCTAAAGGGCTACAGATAGGTACTCAGGTACAGGTACTCGGGTACTCTGATGGGCTGGAGACAGGCACTCTGATGGGCTGGAGACAGTTACTCGGGTACTCTGATGGGATACAGATAGGTACTTGGGTACTATGGTACTCAGGTACTCTGGGCATGAAAACAGGTACTTGGTTCTTCTGGGCTGGAGACAGGTACTCAGGTACTCTGAGCTTGAGACAGGATCTCATGTAGTCTGGGCTAGAGACATTTACTTGGGTACTCTGATGAGCTGGAGACAGGTACTTGGGTTCTCTGGGCTAAATACAGGTTCTCGGATACTCTAGGGTGGTGACAGGTACTGAGGTACTCTGATGGGCTGGAGTCAGGTGCTCGGGTACTCTGATGGGCTAGAGATAGGTACTTGGGTACTCTGGGCTGCATATAGGTACTCAGATACTCTGATGGGCTGCAGATAGGTACTCAGGTACTCTGATGTGCTGCAGATAGGTACTTGGGTACTCTGATGGGCGGCAGATAGGTACTTGGGTACTCTGGGCTGGAGACAAGTACTGGAGTACTCTGGGCTTGAGACAGGTACTCGGGTACCCTGATGGGCTGCAGATAGGTACTCAATTACTCTGATGTGCTGGATATAGGTACTTGGGTACTATGGGCTGAAGAGAGGTACTTGGGTAATCTGATGAGCTGGTGACAGGTACTCCGGTAGACTGATGAGCTGGAGACAGGTACTTGGGCTGGTGATGGGTACTCAGGTACTCTAATGAGCTGGTTACAGGTACTCGAGTACTCTGATGGGCTGGTGATAGGTACTCTGGTATTCTGATGGGCTGGTGACAGGTACCCAGGTACTCTGATGGCCTGGTGACAGATCCTCTTTATATGGGATGACAATCAGAGCACATCACTGTACTGCTGCAACATTTTTTTTCCAGAAATCCTCCTCACACACGAGGAGAACCCGGAAACAGCACTACAGCCGTTTGTTGACATTTGTGACCGGCTGTGATTGGACACAGCTGGTCACGTGGTAATTTCATTGGCTCTTTACCCGAATCGGCGATGGACCGCGTCGCGATTTGTGGCCCGGGGGGAGGGCGGGAGAAGGAGCACAACACATGTGACTGGCTGTGATTGGACACAGTCGGTCACGTGGTAAAGAGCCATTTTAATTGGCTCTTTACACTGATCGGGGATGGGCTGTGTCCCCAATTGCCGTGCTGCATGCCCCCAGGGGGGGCACACAAGGGGCGAGAATGGACATAATATGATGTCATAGGTCATATGATGCCCACCCAGAGAGAGAGTGTTCCTGCCGGCGTCCTATTGTTATGTGACGGTAGGGAAGTGGTTAAAGGAGGCAGAAAAACACATTAAAAATATTTTCATGAAAAGTAGATCACAGGGCCATTAAGTAGTGGATGTGTAGGAATTATTCTTTAGGAATAAGTATATTGTATTATAATGTCACTTTAATAGTAGATGTGCACACCTTATGAAGCTTTATTACTACATAGTATGCACATTTACAAATGGTTACATTGGTTAGATAGACCCAAAATCTAAATTTTTACCAAAAATACAGAATTTGTGACAGTAATTGTGGTTAAAGTCCATCAGCCAAAAACAGCAGGGCATTTTGTAAAAAAAAAGTTAATGTTTCATTTGAAAATTTGGCACCATAACAGTAACTTTTTCATTAAAATACCGTATATACCGGTACATTTTGCCTTAAAAATTACTCTAATATACATACCGAAATTACTTCATATATAAAATAATACCCCTCTCATATAAATACTGTATATTTTGCTTCTATAATTGTAGGTCTATCTCAAATTCATCAGTAGGCAAAAAAAAAAAATATTTTTGTTCATAGGCAGTCAATAATAATATTGTAAATTTCAGCATAACTTGATTCTTATTTTTTTTTTCTGCAGGTGTGTTGACAGTGGTATAGTTTGCTTCTCATTGAGCACTGTTGTAATGACCATTATGTATTAACTTATGGTTTTGTTCCAGCTTTTAGGAAAGACAATCTTGACATTACATACTGTATCCAGTCAGAAATAATGACACAGGAAATACAGATTGTATTCTTATGCCGCGTACACACGGCCATTTTTAATGGTCTAGAAAAAACAATGTTTTTTCAACCCGAATATTGTTAAGCTTGCCTTGCCTACACACGATAGTGAAAAAAAAAATGCTCTAGCAAAATGCAGTGACATACAACACGTACGACGGCACTATAAAGGGGAAGTTCCATTCGGATGGCGCCACCCTTAAGGCTGCTTTTGCTGATTCACGCTTTTCAGTCTTCGTGCTTTTCAGTCTGTTACAGCAAACGCTAGTTTTACCAGAATGAGCGCTCCTGTCTCATAACTTGCTTCTGAGCATGCACGATATTTTCACGTTGTTAAAGCCCACACACGACCATTGTTTAAGACGTTAAAAACGACAACATTAAAAACAACGCAAAAATTTAGAGCATGTTCTACATTTTTAATGCCCATTTTTAACGTCGCAAAAAATGCTCTGGAGCCCACACACGGTCGTTTTTAATGACATTAAAAAAATGTAATGTTTCACATCGCGAAAAACGGTTGTGTGTGCGCGGCATTACTGTTAAAAGAGGGTTGAAAAATGTGTCATTATGACCCTATATCATATCTGATCATAGGTGAAGCCTGTTATCATAGGTGTGCATAGCCTATTGCATTAGGGTGAGCACCCAAAACTCATACACACATGTGTGTATGGGTATGGTGGCAGAGAAATGAAGGGACATTTCTCAATTCAATTTAAGTGGCAACCCTGACCCCTGCAGTCGGAACTATGAAAGCACTATCAAATTCTGCGGCTCTGAGCTGCTGTATGCCTCCACAAATGAAAGGACTGCCTTACATACCACTAGGTATGAGCTTCGCGTTCGATACGCACGTATGTTCGACTCGACATCGTTTGATGAATTTCGAACAAAACGGGTCGGTCGCGCCAAACTCGAGTGACGCGCGTCCGCCCATAATTCACTGCGGCTTTGCGTGCTGATGATTGGTCAAGCATGCACCATGACCCTGCATGCTTGACCAATCACAACGCGCAAAAAACGAAGAACAATAATTGGCCAAAGCCAGGGTGGCTTCGGCCAATTATGGCTCAGGGGGTGTAGTACACGCCCCACGCTATAAAAGGCAGCCTGCAAGGCGGCCTCGTGTAGTGTGTTCTGGCTTTGTTAAAGAGAAGATCAGTCAGACAGTTAGAGAGAGAGAAAGATAGATAGAGACTCTGGGCTAGATTCAGGTAGATGGGCGTAAAAGTATGCCGGCGTAGCGTAGCGTATCACATTTACGCTACGCCTCTGCAACTTTTACAGGCAAGTGCTGTATTCACAAAGCACTTGCCTGTAAAGTTGCGGCGGCATAGCGTAAATGTACCGGCCTAATTCAAATTTGGCAGGTAGGGGGCGTGTATCATTTAAATGAAGCGCGCCCCCGCGCCAAACGAACTGCGCATGCACCGGGCCTGAACGTAGCCCAGTGCGCATGCTCCAAATCACGTCAGAAATAGTCAATGAAAATGACGTGAACGTCACTTACGCACAGCCTTATTCGCGAGCGTTATACGCAAACGACGGGAAAAATTACGCCGGCATGCCGTCCATACTTAACATTGGCTGCGCCTCATACAGCAGGGGTAACATTACGCCAGATCTACGCTAACGCAAACGATGTAAAACAAATGCGCAGGCCAGGCGTATGTCCGGGAATCGGCGTATTGCGCTCATTTGCATATTTTACATGGGAAAGCCACCTAGCGGCCAGCGTAAATATGCAAGTTAGATACGAAGGCGTAAGAGACTTGCTGTTTCATAGCACCTAAACGCAGTTGTGTAACTGCACGTTTGCTGTTTATTAGCACCTAAACGCATTAGCTGTTACTGCACGTTTGCTGTTTAATAGCACCTAAACGCAGTTGGTGTAACTGCACCTTTGCTGTTTGATAGCACCTAACCGCATTAGCTGTTACTGCACGTTTGCTGTTTAATAGCACCTAAACGCATTAGCTGTTACTGCACGTTTGCTGTTTAATAGCACGTAAACGCATTAGCTGTTACTGCACGTGTGCTGTTTAACCACTTAAGACCCGGACCAAAATGCAGGTAAAGGACCTTGCCCCTTTTTGCGATCGTTTTAACTGACAATTGCGCGGTCGTGCGACGTGGCTCCCAAGCAAAATTGGCGTCCTTTTTTCCCCACAAATAGAGCTTTCTTTTGGTGGTATTTGATCACCTCTGCGGTTTTTATTTTTTGCGCTATAAACAAAAATAGAGCGACAATTTTGAAAAAAATTCAATATTTTTTACTTTTTGCTATAATAAATATCCCCCCAAAATATATATATATTTTTTTTCCTCAGTTTAGGCCGATACGTATTCTTCTACCAAATCTTGGTAAAAAAAAATCGCAATAAACGTTTATCGGTTGGTTTTTGCAAAATTTATAGCGTTTACAAAATAAGGGATAGTTTTATTGCATTTTTATTAATTCTTTTTTTTTACTACTAATAGCGGCGATCAGCGATTTTTTTCGTGACTGCGACATTATGGCGGACACTTCAGACAATTTTGACACATTTTTGGGACAATTGTCATTTTCACAGCAAAAAATGCATTTAAATTGCATTGTTTACTGTGAAAATGACAGTTGCAGTTTGGGAGTTAACCACAAGGGGGCGCTGTAGGATTTGTGTGTTCCCTATGTGTGTTTACAACTGTACGGGGGTGTGGCTGTAGGTGTGAGGTCATCGATCACGTCCCCCTATAACAGGGATGACGCGATCGATGCTGCGGCCACAGTGAAGCACGGGAAGCCGTGTTTACACGCGGCTCTCCCCATTCTTCAGCTCCGGGGACCGATCGCCGAACTCCAGCGGCGATCGGGTCTGCGAGTCCCACGGTCCCGGTCCCGGAGCTTCGGACCGGGTCACGGGAGCGCGCCACGGATGAGCGCCCGTGACCCACAGCTGGGTACTAGAACCAACGTATATATACGTTGATGTGCCCAGCCGTGCCATTCTGCTAACATAAATGTACAGTAGGCGGTCCTTAAGAGGTTAATAGCACCTAAACGCATTAGCTGTTACTGTACGTTTGCTGTTTAATAGCACCTAAACGCAGTCGGTGTAACTGCACGTTTGCTGTTTGATAGCACCTAAACGCATTAGCTGTCACATGTCATTGTCGTCAGCGCCCCCCGCTTCTCATTTTTAATGTGCCATGTGATTTTGCTTAGGGCCCCAGGGAGGTCAGGATCGGCACTGGGTCTTGTAATGACCTGGGGGGAGTGGTGGCGGGGAAACTCATGCTATTTTTTTTCAATGATGTGTATCCATATTGCAGGGACCAAACATTACATTAAAGCCGCAAGCAATATTAAATTACTTTTTTCTGATAGTAATCTCATGTTGTGTAGGGACATTTATAAACACATGCCACTACTATAGACACCCAGCAGGTATGATATTTAAAGGAATTTTTCATTTTTTTTCACTTAATCATTAAAATCGCTGCTCCAGAAAAAACGACCGTTTTTAAAACTTTTTTTTTTCCATTGATACATGTTCCCTGGGGCAAGACCCGGGTTCTGAAAGACGTTTTCCAACATTGAATTGAATATTGGTTTTTAAAATTATCGTTTTTGAATTCGAACGTTCGAGTCCCATAGACTTCAATGGGGTTCTAAATGTTCGTGCTAACCCGCGGTCTGTTCGACTGTTCTGGTGCGAACTGAACGCGGGTATGTTTGGGTCATCCCTACATACCACCACTAATTGTTTTGGACATGTGATTAAAAAAATCTTTAGACACTCAAACATGGACTGTGAATTTGGGGTGCTGAAAGAGGACCTGCACACAGAGCCATATGCTTATTGGCACCAGTGATTAGGGTGTGCCCAGGCACATCCGGCACACCCCCTGTGCAGGCCTGTGCCTTTTATATTAGTCTGTTGACTAAGGCTAAGTCCAATAAAGTCATTAGAAAGTGTGGATGATAGCACTTTACCTCTCTGTGCTCCTTACATGGTCCTCTGGCACGAAAAGGGATACAAAAGTTTCACAAAATTAGTTATAAATCTAAATTAAAATGTAAAATAAAACATGTAATTTCTACATATTCACTTTGCCAGGTTCTCTAGATAGGTGTGCATATTTTTCTTTTATTTTGACAGAGCACTGGTAATGTTTAATGGCAACACAATTAATTTTATATATTCAGTTTATTTTCTCTTTGCTTGTTTTTTTTATTATTATGAAGCTTGAATGTCCGTGAATGTCTTTTAACTGCTTGCCGCCTGCCCACAGTACACTTACTGAGTGGACAGGTGGCATGGCCAGACTAGACGACAGACTGGTATGTCACCTAGCAAATGCCCTTTAGCACGCCCCCCTGGGGTGCACAGTGGTGATATCCCATGACATGGCAGATCACACCGATTGGTACCCAGCCACTGTGAGTGGCCTGAGCATTGTGTAATTGTCATGATTGGTCATAACGATTACATGATTACAATGTAAACAAAATAGCCTTAAATGGCTTCCATTCATGACTGTTTTGCTTACTGTTGTGATGTTGTGATTTGTTCCACAGTTATCACATGGTACCTGGTCCAATATTGACAATCCATTCATGACAATTAATTATCGCTTATTACAGTGATCATCACTGTTATAAGCAATAACAGTGTAAAAAGAAAAACTACCTATCACCTCCCCAGAGTAGTACAGTGTCTACTATGGTGACACTGAACTACTCTGATGAAATTATGCAAATAAAAATACTTAAAAAATTATGTAAAGGATGATTTATTTAGTATTATTATTTTATTACATACTGTAACTGCCACAACAGTCATATGGTAACACTGTACTGCACTAGTGACAGTATGCAAAAATAAAATAGTTTGTGAAAAAAAATGTATTTAATTTCTTAATTTCACAAATATCTGTGACAAAGAAAATTACAACTTCAAAAACCTTGCCATGCCTCTTACTAAATACATTGGACTGTTTAATTTAAAAAAAAAAAGTTAATTTGTGGGGTATTTGTACTGTATACCATAGTTTGTAGATTCTAGCTTTCACAAAGACTAAATATACACTGATTTGGGTTATTTTTTACCAAAGAAATGTAGCATTTTGGCCTAAATTTATGAAGAATGATTATTTGTTTGCAAAATGTAATAACAGAAACTAAGAAAAAAAATCCCCAAAATTTCAGTATGTTTTTGTTTACATAGCACAAAATAGGAATAAAAACCCAGTGGTGATCAAATACCACCAAAACAAAGTTTTATTTGTGTGAACAAAATTATATACAATAAATCTCATTTGTATACAGTGTTGCATAATTGAGCAATTGCCAGTTAAAGTAGCAAAGTGCTGAAAAGCAAAAAAATGTCCCGACCATGAAAAGGATAACATTTTCCCATGGTCAAGTGGTTGAAGTCATTATCTACCTACAGCTCTTCGCTGGAAATTTCCTTTGCTAGTAGCTATTACAGGAAAGCACAATAGCACAGCTGCTTGTTTTTTTTTCTTGTATGTTTTAACTACTTCCCATATGGCCGGGTGTGCACTCTCTCCTTCTGAGTGGACTTTCAGCAACGTCCCTCAGAAGAATAGGGATTGTGCACGCAAAACCATGCAGTGGCGCGATCCCGATGTGCTCTTGACACCCGGACACGGCGCAACTTAGATCAGCAGGAGGGCTCTATGATTCACATGATCACATGACGGCCTTGTCTAATCACAGCCATCATGTGATGTAAACAGAGCAGAGCGGATCGCTGCAGCCAGCTGGTGATCAGTGAGTATGAGTTGTTTTTTACAGCTTTTTACACACTGATCACCAG
Organism: Rana kukunoris; assembly: GCA_029574335.1. NCBI lineage: Eukaryota > Metazoa > Chordata > Amphibia > Anura > Ranidae > Rana > Rana kukunoris. Next base: position 221,490 of record JAJQKJ010000881.1, on the reverse strand, counting down.
CCTAGTAACACACAGTGTAAAACACACGTCACCACACAATGTCCCCAAAACACATGTCCCCACATAGTAAAAACACATGTCCCCCACATAACTCACAATAAAATCACACGTCCCAATCTGCACACATATGTCCGTGATCACCTGCGCACATCTGTACTGTACATGATCATTTGCGTACATCTGTCCGTGATAAAACAAACCAATTATTATACACTTAACAGGATTTGTTTTTGTATTCTGCTACAAAGACATGTAGCAGAATACATTTTGGCTTAAATGTATGACAAAATTCGATTTTATTGGATTTCTTTTAACCACTTAATACCCAGACCATTACGCAGGTAAAGGACCTGGCCAGTTTTTGCGATTTGGCACTGCGTCGCTTTAACTGACATTTGCGGGGTCGTGCAATGTGGCTCCCAAACAAAATTTGCGTCCTTTTTTTCCAACAAATAGAGCTTTCTTTTGGTGGTATTTGATCACCTCTGCGTTTTAATTTTTTGCGCTATAAACAAAAATAGAGTGACAATTTTGAAAAAAAAAAAAAAACAATATTTTTTTACATTTTGCTATAATAAATACCCCCCAAAAATATATAAAACATTTATTTTTTTCTCAGTTTAGGCCGATACGTATTCTTGTACATATTTTTGGTTAAAAAAAATTGCAATAAGTGTTTAATGATTGGTTTGCGCAAAATTTATAGGGTCAGATTCACAGAGCGATTACGCCGGCGTTACAGGAGATGCGCGGCGTAAGTCTAATTGTGCGCGTGCGTTTCGATGCACGGCATTCCCAAAACGAGATACGCAAGAAATCTATTTTTTTTTGTCCAGCGTAATTTCGTTAGACAGGCGCATCCATCCACGCAAAACTGCGCTAGACACACCATTGATTTGCTATTCAAATATGCTAATGAGGGAGTTACGGGGATCCACAAAAGAACGTTGGTGCAGCGCAGGCTACGCGCTGTGTGCAACAGCTAAATGTCCTGTCTAAAATTAGACCATATAAAATTAGACAATTCGTCTACATGTCAGATAAAGCAACACTGTTAGTGAGGAGCTGAGCAGTCACACATGTTGCCCAACAAACTGTATGCCAACATGCCAGTGGCATCCATGCTCATAGCTATACTACTGACTTTAGATGAGCAAAGAAGGAGGAGGGCACTGAGGAGGGCACTAAGGAGGGCACTGAGGAGGGCACAGGATTTTTTTTTTTTTACTTTTTTTTGCTTATATAAACTTTACAATTTAATCAAATCTAATACAATATTCTTATCTGATACAACCCCCTCACTCTTCACTCTTCACGGGAGAGGATATATCACACACGCATAGACATCTATGGCATGAGTGATTCTGAGGTGTGTCTCGCATCTTCAGATTCACCCCTCATGCCATCATGGAATTAACCACAACCCTGCAGGAGGACATCACCAGCCCAACACATGACACTACCCATGACACCCATGACAGCTACATATACAATCAGAGCCCCATCCCCACAGATTTCGAACAGAACATGTATGGGGACAGCTGGTTGGTTGGTGAGTGACATGGGTGGCAGGCATGACTGTCCCCCCCCATGATGCACACATCACAAGGGGCACATGCACTACTAACATCCTCCTGTCTTTTCCCTTCAAGGTGACTCTGCATATGCACTGGGACCCCATCTCATGATCCCATCTCATGCCAACTCACATTAGGCATCTTTGCACGTTAAACACACACATTAATCAAGGCACAATGAGAATGCATGCATGCACACCACTGTGGTCCCTAGCACACACACCCCACATCCTCATCAAATTGGATTGGCACAAGTCCACCATGCAGGACTTGTGAGCAGCAACGCCACACCAAGGCTCCAATTATGTCACTGTACATTCAAACACCATTCACACGGACCTGGGGATCACTTCTCCCTGGTCCTGGGGAACCCTTCTCCACCAAAGATGAGGGTGACACCCCTTTTCCAGCAGGAATGTCACCCCCACATTCAAACAGCATTCACAACCCCAAAAAAAAAATGCCCAGCAAAAACAAAAATTTTCTAGCTAAAAAAAAGGCAAAAAAAAAACAGGCCAAAAAAAAAGCGGAAAAACAAATTAATGCCGTTGACGTGAGCCACGCCTGGGGCGCCCCCGGCCACGGCCCCGGCTCCTCAGGGGAGACTCATTGGGGAGGGGGTAATCCGGGGAAGGAGGAGCAGCCCCTGGTCTCTGCCCACCTGGCGGCCAGCACCTAGTGTTGCCGTGTTGGCCTGGATAGCCTGGGTGAGGGCCCTCACATCCTGCCCAACGCCTGCTGTTGTAGTCTGCAGGTCGTTTAGTCAGTTTGTAAGAGCCAGGGAGTGGCAGTCCAGGTCCCCAAGCGTATCCTTTATGGGGGATAGGCTCTCCTTCACCCGCACCAAAGTCTGGCTGACCTCTTCCAGATGGCGGGTCTGAAGGAACTGGTCCCTTCTCAGATTGGCGGGCAGGACATCGGCCACCCCCCTGGTCTTCTGGGTTGCCTTCCTGCCTCCAGCTGATGCTTGTGGCCGGGGAGAAGGGGAGGCCCTTGGGAGGGGAGCCCTGTTGGGGGAGGAGTGGGAGGGGCTACCCCTTATGGAGGGCTGGCTGCTGCCAGCCAGAGGGGAAGAGTCCTCCAAAAACAAAAGTCCACTGCCTGACATGGACTCCTCCTTCTCCTCAAACTCCTTCTCAAACTCCTCCTCCTCAACCTCCTCCTCTTCAACCTCCTCCGAGGACTCCGGCCTTGTCGGGGGGTCCTCATCAGGCTGCTGTCCTGGGGATGGTGCGGTCAGCCCAGATGGCCCAGCACCCTCCTGCACATCTGTGGATGACACAAAACATTCACAGGTTAGAGGATCCACACACTTGCCACATATTCCCTTTCACCCCCTCCCCCACACATGCTACACACCTGATAGGGCAAAAAAACCTTACCTGGCATCACGGGCTCCTGACTTGAGTCATAGCCAGGCAGGCCCTCCTTTTCTTGCCTATGAAAGGTCTGGGCCACCGCACTCTCCTCCGCTGTAAGCCTAACAGGGCATGGTGGGCCCCCTCCTGTGCCCCTGGCATGGGCTAGCATTTTGGCCAGCTTCTTTTTGACCAGACGCCGGAGGTCATTGATCTTCGTTTCAATCCCCAACCGTGTCCGGGTCTCCCCCCTACCGATGCATTCACCTCATCAGTAATAATGTCCAAAATCTCTCTCCTCCTGGCCGGGATGGTGTTGGCACTCTCCGGGCCGTGGAGGTAACGCCCATATTGGGAAATGGCCCGGGCAAGAATTCGTTTCTCCCCAAAAGTAAAATTTAACTTCCTCTTTTTCTCCGTCATACTCAGACAAAAACTCACTCCCAAACAGTCAGCAAAAATCACTCACAAAAACAAGCAGGAAAAATCACTCACAAAAACAAGCAGGAAAAATCAAGCAAGAAAACAAACAAACAAAAAACTATCAACCAAAAACTCTCACAAGCAGTCACCAATAATCACTTACAAATATCTTCTAACAAACACTAGATCACACAGGCCACAAATATCACAAAGACAAACCACAACGCAACTAACAACAGAACAAAAGCACCTTGCTGTATAGGGAGGGATACAAAGGGATGTACTTTTGCAAAGGAAGTTTCTGTCTGTCTATTTATGCTGTCTGCGTAGTTCATGATTTTGCCCTAGTCCACTTCCAATTTCACTGATTGCACTCTTCCCAAGTTGGGAGCATGCGCACAGAGGTGCTGACATGGTATGCTTCAAGCGCGCATGCGCGAGCCGGCCGGCCCTTCATTTGCATGGGGTCACAGCTCATTTCAATGTAACACGCCCACGTCCTTCCCAATTTGTATTACTCCGCCTTGCGCCTCAGAAATAACGTTGCGCAGGCGCTAATTTCTGCGTAAAACCGACGAGAATAGGGTGATTGCGCCGCTACATTGCGCCAGTCTAACGTAAAGGCGGTGCGCTACGCCGGTCCAATAATGCGCAAATGTACCTGAATCTGGCCCAAAGTGTTTACAAAATAGGGGATAGTTTTATGGCATTTTTATTAATATTTTTTTTTTTACTACTAATGGCGGCGATCAGCGATTTTTTTCATGACTGCGGCATTATGGCGGACACATCGGACAATTTTGACACATTTTTGGGACCATTGTCATTTTCACAGCAAAAATTGCTAGAAAAATGCATTGTTTACTGTGAAAATTACAATTGCAGTTTAGGAGTTAACCACTAGGGGGAGCTGTAGGGGTTATGTGTGACCTCATATGTGTTTCTAACTGTAGAGGGGCGGGGCTGGACGTGTGACATCACTGATCGCCTTTCCCTATATCAGGGAACAGACGATCAGTGACACTGTGATGACCTCTTCCCGTTCTTCAGCTCCTGTGACCGATCGCAGGACACCGGCTGTGATCGGGTCCTGCTGCCGTGGTCATGGAGCTTTGGACTGGGTCTCGGGTGGTCCTTAAGTGGTTAAAATAGAATAAAGTTTTTTTTTTAAATTTCCTCTCTATTTTCGCTTACATCGCAAAAAAAAAAAAGGTGTCGTGAATAAATACCACCAAAAGAAAGCTCTATTTGAGCGAACAAAATGGTAAAAATGTCATTTGGGTACAACGTAGCATTGCATAACATTGTCATTGAAAGTGCGAGAGCGCTGAAAGCTGAAAATTGGCCTGGGAAGGAAAGTATTCTATTATTCGGATCCTAACTAATCCAGTGGAGTTCTAAATTTGGGGTTGTTGTTCATATTTTAAAATGAAAAAACACCAAACAGCCTGGTCTCACAATCCAGATTAAGTGGTAGGGTGCTTTGGATCTCTCGGTTTTCTATTAGTGGAGTCACTGTGTCATTTCCTGGGTAAAGCGTTTCCAGCCCTGTGACAACAGAGAGATCTGAAGACTTTGCTTGACTTCATCATGGGCTGTTTGGTCCACACTAAAAAGGCTTTACTTTGTTATAAATTGCCAAAACACTACACAATACACATTTTAACATGGATCAAGGTAAGTGAGATTAATGCCGCGTACACACGACCGTTTTTCATGTCATGAAAAAAAACAACGTTTTTTTCGACGTAATTCCTCACAAACCTGCCTTGCATACAAACGATCGTGAATTTTTTTTTTCGAATGGTGCCACCCTTTGGGCTGATTATGCAAATTTCCCTTCTCATAACTTGCTTCTGAGCATGCACGTTTTTCCCCCATTGTTAAAGCCTACACATGACTGTTTTTCACTATGAGAAAAACGGCGACGTGAAAAACGACGGGAAAAAATAGAGCAGGTTCTAAATTTGTAATGCCCATTTTTTTTGTAGAGAAAAATGCTCTGAAGCCTACACGATCGTTTTTAACCACTTAAAGCGGAGCTCCACCCTGATATATAGTTTTTTTTTTAAATCTGAAAAAAATAAATAAAAATGAAATGGAAAAAAAAAATACTCACCCTAAATAGGCTGTTGCTATGCGAAAGTCCCGAATCTGCCCTCACGATCCGCGGTGCTGTTTTCTTCCTCCTCCTCTTCTGGGTGTCTTCTTGTGAATGGGCCGCGCTGCATTCTGGAAACTGTGTGTATCCCAGAAAGCAGCCGGACCATTCACAAATCGCCGCGTTGCTCGCACATGCGCAGTAGGAAACGGGCAGTGAAGCCGCACGGCTTCACTGCCTGTTTCCCTGACTGTGGATGGCGGTGCCGGGATCGAGGATCGGCATCAGCGGGGGCCGTCAGCGGGGGCGCCTAGGACAGGTAAGTGTCCTTATTCAAAGTACACTGTTAGTAGCTGCCGACTTTGAAAAAAAAAAAAATGCGGGTGGAGCTCCGCTTTAAGGACCACCTCCTGCACATAAACGTCGGCAGAATGGCACGGCTGGGCACAAGCATGTACAGGTACGTCCTCTTTAAGTTCCCACGTGACCCGGTCCGAAGCTCCGTGACCGCAGCCGTGGGACCCGCGGACCTGATCGCCGATGGAGTCCTGTGATTGTTCCTCGGAGCTGAAGAACGGGGAGAGCCGTGTGTAAACACAGCTTCCCCGTTCTTCACGGTGGCGCCGTCATTGATTGTGTGTTCCCTAATATAGGGAAACACAATCAATGACGTCACACCTACATCCACACCCCCCCTACAGTTGGAAACACAGATGAGGTCACACTTAACCCCTTCAGCGCCCCCTTGTTATTAACTCCCAAACTGCAATTGTCATTTTCACAGTAAACAATGCAATTTTAATGGATTTTTTGCTGTGAAAATGACAATGGTCCCAAAAATGTGTCAAAATTGTCTGAAGTGTCTACCATAAAGTCGCAGTCACGAAAAAAAAACGCTGATCGCCGCCATTGGTAGTAAAAAATAATAATAATAAAAATGCTATAAAAATTTCCCCTATTTTGTAAACGCTATAATTTTTGCGCAAACCAATCGATAAACGCTTATTGCATTTTTTTTTACCAAAAATGGGTAGAAGAATACGTATCAGCCTAAACTGAGGATTTCTTTTATATATATATGTTTTTGGGGAATATTTATTATAGAAAAAATTAAAAAATATTGCATTTTTTTCAAAATTGTCGCTCTATTTTTGTTTATAGCGCAAAAAATAAAAGGACACCAATTTTGTTTGGGAGCCACGTCGCACGACCGCGTAGTTGTCAGTTAAAGCGACTCAGTGCCGAATCGCAAAAACTGGCCAGGTCCTTTACCTGCCTAAAGGTCCAGGTCTTAAGTTGTTAATGCCCAATTTAAAAAATTGAATTTTTCTCGTCATGAAAAACGTCCGTGCATAAGAAGAAAGTCAAAAGGAACAAGAAAAGACTAACAAATGTATGGTAAATAATGTGTTACCCTTCAAAAATGAATGTGCTGTGCTAGTAAAAGATTGTAATTCTTGAGGTCTTCACTGACCCTTGTGCATGTGGAATGAATGTCCTGGGATTCCAGTGCTGCAGTAATTGGTGATTCTGACAATCTTATGATATCTGGTATGTATATGTGCTTTTAATCCTTTTGCATCTGCTTCTACTATGTCACTGGCAGTCTGAGATCACATTGTTATTTTTATCTTCTATTGATATTGTATACCCTTGTTTAAGAAACACTGTAGTTCACTCTGCAGATTGTTATATGCAATAGGTCATCTAAAATGATATACAGTAAGCAGCATGACAACATATACCATATTTTATATTGGTATTTCCTAAAGGCCATTGCAATATACCAAGGACTATAGGAAAGGTCTTTCTTTTGTACTTTACATCTTTAAATGTCACTAGGGCATACAGTATTGCATTTCTGATAAATGATGTACAACATAAATTCACTATTATTACAAGTGTGCTGGTAAAATGAATAAAAGAACCAGGGGGATACCATATTGTGAGATTGGAGCAGGGTTATACTACTTTGCTTGGCACCTGTCCTGAGATGTGACCCTAAAAATAACGTGGCAAAGCTATAAGGACAGGAGTGAAATAGAATCAATACACAGAGAAATAAGGATACCACACGTCACCTCTTTCATGGCCGAAGTTTGCAGTTTTTAATCCCCATCTTTTTATTTCATGCAGTGTCAAAGAATAAAGATGATGTACAGTAACTAGAATCACTGTTACTGGAATGTGTACGCCTTTCAAAGCATTATAATAGTGAATATTTCCTGAATCCAGTACTTTTTTTATATATTTTTAACACATAATTCAACTTCTTCACACAAAGAAATGTTGATCCTTTTTACGCTGGAGCACTGAATGCTGGGAGATGTAGTTTGGGTCAGAAGAGAAGACAATTTCTTTGCAAGCAAGAGAAACTTCAAGATCCAATGTGTGCAGAGGCAGGGTGGGGGAGGGGGTGTGGTGTGAGATAAATAGAAGAGCCTGAGAAAGCTCGGGGTAGTTAGGAGTTATCCACCAGTGTGTGAAAAGGGGAAAGTACTGTGTTAAGAGAGATTGAGCTGGGAAGTCTGGTTAAACATTAATTCTGCATTTGTTTGCAGACCCGCACGGCTTGGAAAGCGGGAAGATCAGCTGCAGACCTCTGGACTGAGATAGAAGCGTTTTCTGCTGCAGAAAATATCCACCCTAACGTTGGTCGCTGCCCGTCGAGGTTTCCAGTTGCATCACATCCACACCTTATCTGAAATCTGCAGGAAACTACCTGAGATTTAACACCACTTTAAAGGGGGGCCCATCTAGGGTTGCCACCTCATCCCTTTAAACCCGAACACATATGAATTACACAGGTTCTGAGGCTAATTTAATGCAGGTAAAGCACCAAGTGAGTTTAATTACCACCTTAATTAGCCACAGAACCTGTGTAATTAATATGTGTTCGGTTTTAAAGGGATGAGGTGGCAACTCTAGGCCCATCTGAACATGGAAACTTGATTCTATGGGTACAGAGGGACTATTAACCCCCTATTAGTGATCCTTTACACTGACTTTGTGCCAAATTACCTGGAGAACTGTTGCTGTCCTTCATTCCTACTGACATCTCCATCAACTCACTACTGAATAGGGATGAGCTCCAGCGCGTTCGCACACTCCACGTGCAGAGCTCACCAGGAGATCGACACTGCGATGACCTAATCACAGGCAGTGAGACATTTCCCAATCTCTGCAGCCACGCATCAGGACAATGTCTCACTGCCTGTGATTAGCACAGCTGTGCCAACTTCCTGGCCAGCTCTAGACGTGGAGTGTGCGAACACGCCAGAGCTCATCTGTACTACTGAACACTGATTGCCCTGCTGGCCCAAACATACATATATACATTCATATACAGGTGCATCTTATTAAATTAGAATATAATAAAAAAAAAAAATATTTCAGTAATTCTATTTAAAAAGTGAAACTCATATATTTTATTACACACATTCATTACATGCATACACACTATCATTATTTATTATACACAGAGTGATACATTTCAAGCATTTTTTTTTTTAAGTTTGATGATTATGGTTTATGCAGTAGCTAATGAAAACCCAAAATTCAGTATCTCAGAAAATTAGAATTTTACATTAGACCAATAAAAAAAAAAGAATTTTTAATACAGAAATATTGGCTTACTGAAAAGTATGTTCATGTACAGTATAGTATGCACTCAATAATTGATTGGGGCTCCTTTTGCATGAATTACTGAATCAATTCGGCATGGCGCAGAGGCAATCAGCCTGTGGCACTGCTAAGGTGTTATGAAAGCCCAGGTTGCTTTGATAGTGGCCTTCAGCTCATCTGCATTGTTGGGTCTGGTGTTTCTCATCTTCCTCTTGACAATACCCAGTGGCGGAATTTTCATAGTCGCAGCGGTCGTGCTTGCGACTGGGCCCTGTGGTTTAGCCAAGTCGGGGGGGGCCCACCCGCCGCCCGTGTAAGGAGCCGTTCCGCCACGGGGATCGGGTGCCGACAAGGCACTGGCAGTGGATGCAGAAGCGGCATCGCAGCAACCCCCCCAAGACCCGGCATCTCCCCCTGCACCTCTGGCTGGCCGTTTAGAGTGCAGTGGGGAGATGTATTAGGAGGTGGAAGATCGGCAGCTCTATGGTGCCTGTGTGGGCAGCGTGATCTCCCTGGGTCTTGTAGTACTCGAGTGTATACAGAGAGGGGAGGGGCCTCTGACCCGGGCAGGTATCAGTTTCAGTTTCTCTCTGCTTGCACACTGTTGTTTATGCCTGGGTCAGAGGCCCCTCCCCCTCTGCTGTACATGATTCGGAGATAGAACTACAAGCCCCAGTGAGATCCCCCTGCCTGTGGACACCATAGAGCTGCAGATCGCCACCTCCACCAGCCAGGTATAGGGGAACCTCTGCAAGGGGGAGTCAGCTGTTTGGGGTCCCTGATGTAAGAGGGGGGGGCCTCTGGGGTCCCTGATGTAAGAGGGGGGGGGCTCTGGGGACACTAATGTAAGCAAGGGGGCTTCTGGGGACACTAATGTAAGAGAGGGGGGGCTTCTGGGGACACTAATTGAAAGGGGGGCTTCTGGGCACACTAATGTAAGGGGGGGCTTCTGGGCACACTAATGTAAGGGGGGGGCTTCTGGGGACACTAATGTAAGGGGGGGGCTTCTGGGGACACTAATGTAAGGGGTGGGGGGCTTCTGGGGACACTAATGTAAGGGGTGGGGGGCTTCTGGGGACACTAATGTAAGGGGGGGGGGGCTTCTGGGGACACTAATGTAAGAGGGGGGGGCTTCTGGGGACACTAATGTAAGAGGGGGGGGCTTCTGGGGACACTAATGAAAGGAAGGGGGCCTCTGGGGACACTAATGTAAGAGGGGGGGCTTCTGGGGACACTAATGTAAGGAAGGGGGCCTCTGGGAACACTAATGTAAGGGGGGGGGGGCTTCTGGGGACACTAATGTAAGAGGGGGGGGCTTCTGGGGACACTAATGTAAGGAAGGGGGCCTCTGGGGACACTAATGTAAGAGGGGGGGCCTCTGGGGACACTAATGTAAAGGGGGGGGCCTCTGGGGACACTAATGTAAGGAAGGGGGCCTCTGGGGACACTAATGTAAGGAAGGGGGCCTCTGGGGACACTAATGTAGGGAAGGGGGCCTCTGGGGACACTAATGTAGGGGGAGACTCTCTGGGGACACTAATGTAGGGGGAGACTCTCTGGGGACCCTGATATAAGGGGAGACTCTCTGGGGACCCTGTTGTAAGGTGGGGTTCTCTGGGGACACTAATGTAAGAGGGGAGACTCTCTGGGGACACTAATGTAAGAGGGGAGGCTCTCTGGGTACCCTGGTTTAAGGGGAGACTCTCTGGGGACCCTGATGTAGGGGGGGACTCTCTGGGGACCCTGGTGTAGGGGGGGCTCTCTGGGGACCCTGGTGTAGGGGGGGCTCTCTGGGGATCCTGATGTAGGGGGAGACTTTCTGGGGACCCTGATGTAGGAGGAAACTCTCTGGGGGCCCTAATGTATGGGGAGACTCTCTGGGGGCCCTGATGTAGAGGGAGATCTCCTGGGGGCCCTGATGTAAGGTGGGGTTCTCTGGGGACACTAATGTAAGAGAGGAGACTCTCTGGGGACACTAATGTAAGAGGGGAGGCTCTCTGGGGACCCTGGTGTAAGGGGTCCTCTCTGGGAATCGTGAGGTAGGGGAGACTCTCTGGGGACCCTGATGTAGGGGAAGACTCTCTGGGGACCCTGATGTAGGGGGAGACTCTCTGGGGACCCTGATGTAGGGGGAGACTCTCTGGGGACCCTGGTGTAGGGGGAGACTCTCTGGGGACCCTGGTGTATGGGGAGACTCTCTGGGGGCCCTAATGTATGGGGAGACTCTCTGGGGGCCCTAATGTAGGGGAGACTCTCTGGGGACACTAATGTAAGGGGGGCTTTCTGGGGACCCTAATGTAAGGAAGGGGCTCTCTGGGGACACTAATGTAAGTAATGTAAGAGGGGAGACTCTCTGGGGACACTGATGTAAGGAGGGACTTTCTTGGGACACTAATGTAAGAGGGGAGACTCTCTAGGGACACTAAGGGGAAGGCTCTCTGGGGACCCTAATGTAAGGGGGGCTCCCTGGGGAGTCCCACTATGTGATGGTGTGTGTGTGTGTGTGTGTGGGGGGGGTGGCATTAAAGGACCTGGCCTTGGGGCAGCAAAGGGAATAAATCTGGGCCTAGGCAGAGGCAGCGCTGAGACTGGGGCTGACACCAATGAGAGAAGGTGGGGGAGGAGCTTTCCTCTCTGCGTGGAGTACCTATGCCGTCTACCTATGAAACAAGAAGGCATCCTGGCGGGAGATTAGAAGGCACAGTGATGGTGACCGTAACTGATCGAATGGAATTCCCAGGGATTCGATTGATTGACAGTAAGTGACATTTTTTCAGAGCTGAGCAATCGATGCCAACCTCCACCACCTGTGCCTCTTACTGATCCCATCCTCCCACCACTGATCTCATCCCTATCCCCCCCATTACTTCTACAACAGAGGTGATGGGGGCGATAGGGCTGAGATCAGTGGTGGGAGGATGGGATCAGTAATAGGCACAGGTGGTGGTGGGAGAGGATGGCACCAACACTGCCGCTGCAGGTGGTAGTGGTGATACTAGAGCAGAGTGGTAGTGGTGATACATGAGGGGGGTGGTGCTGGTGGTACTTGAGGGGGGTGGCAGTGGTGATGCCATCCTCTCCCGCCACCACCCGTGCCTCTTACTGAACCCATCCCCCTACAGCCGCACCACTAATCTCATCCCTATCCCCCTATTACTTCTACAACAGAGGTGGTGGGGGGATAGTGATGAGATCAGTGGTGGGAGGGATGAGATCAGTAAGAGGCACAGGTGGTGGTGGGAGAGGATGGCACTGCCACTGCAGCCACCCCCCCTCAAGTGAAATCAGAAACAGGATTGTTTTACTTTGTTGTACAGTGTAAAAAAATTAAGTATCAAAATCAGTCTTTTCGGGGGGATTTCTTGCACCGGGGCCCTGAAGTCTCTAGTTACGCCACTGACAATACCCCACAGATTCTTTAGGGGTTTAGGTCAGGCGAGTTTGTTGGCCAATCAAACACAGTGATTCCATGATCATTAAACCAGGTATTGGTCATTTTGACAGTGTGGGCAGGTGCCAAGTCCTGCTGGAAAATGAAATCAGCATTCTTTGTCAGTGGTGCTGAGGTCTTTGCCAAGGTCGGTGTAAGATGATCCAATATAACCAGGGTAGCACTACATGGACAGCAGCAAAGTAGAGAAACTGGTTACATAGTTAGTCAGGTTAAAAAAAAAAAAAAACACCAAGTTTAACAAATGGGAATAAAAAGTAAACAAAACAAATAGAAAAACTTAATATACAGAATCCTATGCCCAGAGTCATAGGTGTGTGCAGCCTATTACATTAAGATGTGCACCCCAAAGCTCAAACACACATGTGTGTGTGTGTATATATATATATATATATATATATATATATATATATATTGTAACAGTAGGCGCTACTGTAACTTTAAAAATGATGATGAAATGGACACACGGTCTGCATATAACCAGATTGCAGAGCTGGGATCTGGGTGGGACTGGATCTCCAACCTGTGTCCAGGTTTTTAAGATAGCTTGCAAGCTGCCTTCCCAGGTGCAGACAGCTCATTAAAGGAAGGGCTGGGGAGAGCAGATGGGAAGGAAGGAGAGAGGAAGGAAGGTGAACAGTGGCTGTGACTGTCGCTGTGTCCCTGTGTTGGGACGGACGCTGTGTCCCTGTGTTGGGATGGACGCTGTGTGCCTGTGTTGTGACGGACGCTGTGTGCGTTGAAGGACTTTGAGGCCTTGTGCATCCAGGACCGTGGGTCTGGAGGAGCTGATGGTTTGAGGAACCGTTACCTATAACAGCAGTGCTGTTGAAGAGTAGCCAGGTGGGCTGGCATTTATCTTTGGATGTCGTTTAAACCCCTGCGTGGGATTCCTGTGAATGGACTTTTGGACGTTTGCTGTGGACTCACTACACCAAAACGCATCTGCCAGAAGAGTTAAACCCCCAATGTTTACAATATATATATATATATATATGGCAGTAGGGCAATGGACAGTGTCGGTAGAACAGTGGATGGTGTCAGTGGGCAGGAACTGATGTCAGTTGTTTATTTCTATTAGTTTTGTATTAGTACATTTTACAATTTATTTTTGTATTATTATTTACAATATTGTTTACAATAATTTATTATTATTTTCTTTTACAATTTTTTAGGAGCACTGTTGGGGGGCTTTGGTGTGATATGAGGGGCCTAAACAGACCCCTGACAAAGATTCCAGAGTCCCTTTCTCTGCAGCAAAGCAGCAGGGGAAATCTGTGCAGCACATGGTGATTAGGATGTGCCTGGGCACACCTGGCACACCATGTGCGCACACCTATGTCCAGAGTTATGCTGTGTACACACAAGCGGAATTTCTGATGAAAAAAGTCAGATAAACTTTTTTCATCGGAAATTTCAATCGTGTGTGGGCCCCATCAGACTTTTTTCCCTTGGTGTTTAGAAATAGAATGTGTTTTATTTTTTTCCAATGGGAAAAAAAAAACGATATGAAATTCCTATCGTCTGTGTGCAACTCCAACGGAGAAAAAACCCATGCATGCTCAGAATCAAGTCGACGCATGCACGGAAGCATTGAACTTATTTTTTCACGGCTTGTCGTAGTGTTTTACGTCATCATGTTTTGGGTGGTTGGAATTTGGTCTGACAGTGTGTATGCAAGACAGCTTGAACGGAATTCCAAAAAAAATTCCGATCGTGTGTACGTGGCATAACTTACAATGAATCTAGAGGAAGGCAGAAAAAACAAATAAAGCAAGGTAGGATGGAAGGGGAATCTCCACAGATGGATTACAAATTATTTTTGCAGGAAGACTGAATTTTTTTAGGTTCTTTAAGCAGATCATATACTGTATTTAACAGCATATAACACGCGTCGGCGTATAACACGCACACTAAGTTTAGGAGGGAAGTTTAAGGAAAAAAAAACGTACAAATGTAAATGCCCATCAATACAGCCTTATCAGTGTCCATCTGCAGAATAATCACTGTCCATCTGCAGCCTTTTCCATCATTGCAGAATGATCAGTGTCCATCTGCATTCTTGCCTAGTGTCATTTGTAGCCCTGCTCAGTGTAATTTGCTGCCTTTTCCAGTGTAATTTGCAGCCATGTATAGTGAGAGAGGGCTGAGCTCTGATTGGACAAGGAGGTCTGTGAGACATTCACACGAGGAACTACAGGTTCCAGCATGTCAATCTGATGAGGGAAGGCTCCCCACCGGCAGAACACATTAGCACTGCGGGAGTGATTGCTCCCTTCAACGCTGACTGTGGAAGGATAATCACATCCTCTGCGGCTTGCCTGAGGCTGTGCTCTCCTGCACATATAAACTTCCCTTGCCTTCCTATGCACACAATTGTATGCTGACATTATCTGAGGATTTTCAGTATCGTGGAGGACACCCTATAAAACCCAGATGGATGTGATGTGTGTTTTATCTATGCGATATCTAATCTCTTGGAGATCTTAAGCTCTGGTAAGGGTCAGTGTTGGATGTTGGTGGAGGTTCTGTGTGGCGTAACAGTCATTGCACCGTCTTGTGGACCAACTGCACATTTGGCAATCCTATCACCATTCTCTGCTTTTGGACTTTAATACTCATGTTTCACAACCCTAATTTTTAATACACCATTGTGTTTGCTATTTGCATTAGTTACGTTTTTTGTGATTTATGCAATCCAGTATTTTGATGTATCACTGTGTCTAAACATATTCCATATGTATATTTCATGAGGCACTGTTTCCTTTTTTCAATCACAGCAATTTATTTTTATTTTTTTAATTTGCAGCCTTGCCCAGTGTCATTGCAGCATTATCTTTTTATTACTGTCGCCGAGATAGACAGAGCCGGAAGTCCTGTGTACTTGGCTCCTCTCGGCTCCTCTTGGCTCCTCTCGCAGTCCCGCCCAGTCCTGCCACTTGGCCAGCCTCCTATGATGGCAGGGCCGATCCTAGGGTCACAGGCGCCTGGGTGCAAAAATATTTCTGGCGCCCCTACATGGGCGTCAACATTTTACTAACTCCTCCTCTTTACACATGACAATGAGACAACCACACAGATGCTCCCCCACAAAGTTTTGATTACCCCAGAATCCTTACATGATCTAATAACAATAAACAAAATACAGGAAGAGAAGCAGAGTACTTGGGACCTGGAGGGGGGGTCTCTCTGATGGACACAGAGAGGGCTTCTATTAGAGAGTCTGATAGACCCCCAGACATACTACAGATATGATACAGGAGATGGTCAGAGACTGCAGACATAGTACAGGATACGGTCAGAGACTGCAGACATGGTACAGGATACGGTCAGAGACTGCAGACATGGTACAGGATACGGTCAGAGACTGCAGACACGGTACAGGAGATGGTCAGAGACTGCAGACACAGTACAGGAGACGGTCAGAGACTGCAGACATGGTACAGGAGACGGTCAGAGACTGCAGACACGGTACAGGAGACGGTCAGAGACTGCAGACACAGTACAGGAGATGGTCAGAGACTGCAGACATAGTAAAGGAGATGGTCAGAGACACATCAGTTCTGGACAGACATACACCTATCCTCATAACACTAGTTCTGGACGACACAAACAAGGAGAGAAGAAGGGAGGGGAGAACTCTGCCACTTTGGCGCCCCCATCTCTGCAGGCGCCTGGGTGGACATAACACAGGTCCAATTGCGGGGTAGGGTTTGACTGCGAGCGGAGCCGAGCCTATCCGAGTACACAGTACACTCGGGTATGTGTATATCGGCGGCGCTCGCTCCTCTTCCCCCTCAAAGACAGCAGGGATCGGCTTTTAACACGCTCCCACGATTTTCCCCTGATTTTAGGGGGGAAAATGTGCGTGGTATATGCCGATTAAATATGGTAATTAGCTGCAGACAGCTCAGATATTCGTAAGTGACATATAGATGGGAATGCCAATAATTAATGTATTTAGATATAACTTTTGTACATCTTTTGTAGATAACGCTAGACAACTTTTCCTTTTCCTGAGAAAGACTTTGAAATATTTTGGTCAAATCAAACACTTGCTGTCATAATATTTGTGGATCTGTTGATAATCTAATATTTTGTGTGTAATACATGGAGACAATACTGCTGGTTATATGAGATGTTACACTGTCAGCCTATGATTTAAATTGATTTTATACCAATACAATAATTTTGTATTTTAGTCATACTTGATTGTATTATTCCAGTGCCTAAAATGTCCCAGTTTGTTTGGTAGTGAACATTAGACATGTGCATTCGTTTTCGTCCGAATGCATTTTCGTCTGAATTTCTGGTATTTTCGTTATCGTTTTAACAAATGAAAACTAACATGCAGAATACAAAATCTGAAAGATCTGACATCAATAAATGCTTTATTTTGGTTTTCATTTCTACAACAGTTCGATATAGATAGGAGATTCGACATGACGCTGACAATAGCAATGTGTGTCTCTTTCGAATCTGCGGTCGAATGTGCCTAACCTTAACTCTATTAGTCCAAGATAATTCTACATAGAGAGGAAAGATTCGACATTATAGAGAAAGTGTTGTGGTAGACCAATCAACATGAATGACAAAGATTTGACGAAGCAGCGAAAAACATACAAACGTTGAATCTGTCTTTGAAGGCTTATGGTGTCTGTCGAAAGTTCTAAGAAGTTTTAAAAAGATTTGATGGAGCAGCTAAACTGTACAACACCGCAATAATACATTTCCGGTTAAATGCTCGGCCCATAGGCTATAGAACAATTCAAATGTTGGTTGACTAGTAATAATAATTTATAAATATAATTATTACTAGTCATACAACATTAGAATTATTCTAAAGCTTTTAGGCGGAACATTTGACCGGAAATGTACGATTGCAGCGTCGTAAAGTTTAGCTGCTCCGTCGAATCTTCTTAGAACATTCGACAGACACCATAAGCCTTCAATGACAGATTCGACCTAAATTAATTTGGATTTTCGGACGAATGTATTTTTTAATGAAACAAAATAAAGACAAATTTTGTGAGTAACTAAATACATTTATTTTTCGGACGAAAACCAAATTCCGAAACAAAATATTTCAGTGTACACATGTCTAGTGAACGTGTCTCACACAACAGATATACAGCTTTTAGGCTGTAGGTACAGGGGTGCCTAGGCACACTCACTTAACAGGAAATGCACTGCTTCGCTTTTTATCGGGTGGAATTAAAGACATTGGGCCAGATCCACAAAGCACTTAAGACGGCGTTTCACGAGATGCGTGGCGTAAGTCTAAATATGCCCCTGCGTATCTATGCGCCGTATCCCCAAAAGGATATACGCCTAAACTCTAGAATTTTTCGACCGACGTAATTTCGATAGACCGGCACATCGTGCGTGCAAAAATGCGCTAGACACACCATTGATTTGCTATGCAAATATGCAAATGAGGGAGATACAGCGATCCACAAAAGTAAGTTTGTGCGGTGCAGGCTATGCGATGTGCACATCAGCTCTAGGTCCGGTATAAAGTTAGTCCTTATAAAAGCAAGTTTAAAATTGGACAATCCGTCTACATGTCAGCTAAAGCAACACCGTTAGGCCCCGTACACACGAGCAAATAGATTTGTTTAAATCGGTCGGACAGACCGATTTGAACAGATCTGTCTGCTGGGATGTATCGGACGGATGCTTTGAAATCTGTCGGGTGGCCAAATCCGTCTGTTTGACCGTACACACGATCGAATCTGTCTGCTGAAACAGTCTGGCAGACCGTTTCCAGCAGACAGATTTGATCGTGTGTACGCGGCCTTAGGGATGAGCTGAGCAGCCACACTTTCAGGACAACAATCTGTATGCAACATGCCAGGGGCATCCTTGCTCATAGCTATACTACTGATTTTGGTTGAGCGCAGAAGGAGGAGGGCACAGAGGAGGGCACTGAGGAGGGCACGGGAGAGGATATACCGCACACGCATAGACATGTTTGGCATGAGTGATTCTGAGGTTTATCGCATCTTCAGATTCACCCCTCATGCCATCATGGAATTAACCACAACCCTGCAGGAGGACATCACCAGCCCAACACAACACTCACATGCAGTGCAGCCACTGGTCAAGGTCCTGGCAACACTCCATTCCTTGCCAGTGGCTCTTTTCACCCTAATGGGTAAATATATATTTTAGATACATTTTTTTTGTTTAGTATATATTTTATATTAGTTAATATAATAAATATGTAATTTTTATTTTTTATCTAATATATATTTAATATTTTAAATATTATTATTATTATATACATTTATATATATATATATAATTAGTTCAACTTCCAGTTCCTCTCTGACATCTCTCAAAAACACACAATCCAAAAAACACAACGACACAACACAAACCTACAAACAACAACGAAACAAAAGCACCTTTCTCCAGGGAGGGAAACAAATGGTTGTACTTTTGCAATGGAAGGGCTTATGTCTGGGCCTATTTATGCCCTGGGCATAGCTCACTAAGTATGCCGGGACTAGTTCTTATCTCACTGATTACACCAGGCTGAGTTCTGAGCATGCGCAGAGAGGTGCTGACCATAGTCTGCTTCATGCGCGCATGCGCAATCCGGCCGGCCCTTCATTTGCATGGGGTCACGGCTCATTTCAATGGAACACGCCCACGCCCTTCCCAATTTGAATTACACCGCCTTACGCCACGGAATTTACGTTACACCAGCGCAAATTTGTGCGCAAATACTAAGAGGATACAGTACTTGCGACTCTACATTGCGCCGGTCTAACGTAAAGGAGGTGCACTACGCCGGTCAATATATGCGCCAATGTACGTGAATCTGGCCCATCATGTATAACTTTCAGGGTACTGCTTGAAGTGGAACTTTACCCATAACAACTTGATAAAAAATAGTATTCTTATCTTTAGCAAGGAATATACATTCTGCATTAATAATTATGCCACTAAAACGAGTGGCGTGTGCTGTAAGTTGTTGCTCCTGTTTCTTCCTGCTAAAGTCTGCCATTTTGCGAAAGCCCAGAGCCCCTGAGCAGAAGTAAATCATAAAGCAGGACAAAACCCATTGTTTTAACGGTTACAAAAAACAGTTATATTGCTGGGATTGCTAACTGTCATATATGCTTGTTTCCTCAACCAATCTGTCACACCACCAAATGGCTATTATAATTGATCGCATGTGCAGCACAATGGCAGTTGCAGATCAAATAGAAGCAGCTTTCTTGATTTTGTCGTGGGTTATGAGGAAAATAATAATAATAATTTAATATTTTCTGGCAGAAATATGAAAGTCCAGTAGGCCTCAAAATTGAAGTGAACTATTGCAAATGAAAACCTTTCAGAAAAGAAAAAAAAAAACACCTCAGCTCATGTTTGCCAAGTGCCCAATACATTTGCTATCTGTAAACTTTTACAAGCAGATGTTGGAACAGAGATTGGCCTGAAACAATAGGGTCTCTGGTCACAGAAACCAGAATGACATTTCACCTGCCCTTGTGAATGGACAAGGAGGGCAACACACATAGATGACTAAATCTGATCACACATAGAAATTACTTGTCACTCGTAGTCTAAACCAGAGCACATAATCCCCATTGTATCAGGGAGTAAGATTGCCCCCTAGGAAAGCAGCCATTATTGTCTCAGGCCGCTTACACACGATCTAATTTGTCCATTAAAACTGGTCCGACGGACCAGTTCAGCGGACAAATCCGACTGTATGTATGGGCTAGCGGACATGTCTGACCGGCGGACAAATTTTAAAACATGCTTTAAAATTTGTCTGCCGGAGACATGTCCGTCGGATATGTCCGCTGGTCAGTACACTCACCAGCGGACATATCTGCCCGCACAAGCGTCGTATGGATGCGACGCATGCGTGGAAGTTGTTTACTTCCTGGTGCGGTGACGTGGCGGCGTCAACGTCACCGCCACGTCACCGCGCTATCTGCCGGCGGGGATTTTGATCCGATGGTGTGTACACGCCTTCGGACCAAAATAGCCCGGCGGACATATCCGATAAAAACGGTCCGAGGACCGTTTCCATCGTATATGTCCCTCCGTGTGTACGCGGCCTCAGCCTCTCTCTTAGGCCTCGTACACACGATCGGACATATCCGATGAAAACGGTCCGCGGACCATTTCCATCGGATATGTCCGATCGGGAGTTTGATCCGATGGCGTGTACACACCATCGGATCAAATTCCCCGCCGCCGGACGCCGCGGTGACGCGGCGGTGACGTTGACGCCGCCGCGTCATCGCCACGTCACCGCACCAGAAAGTAAAACACTTCCGCGCATGCGCCGAATCCATTCGGCGGCGGCGCGGCGGTGGGGGACGACATGTCTGCTGGTAAGTGTACTAACCAGCAGACATGTCAGGCGGACAGATTCCCACCGGATGGATTTCAAAGCATGCTTTGAAATCTGTCGGGTGGAGAAATCTGTCCGCTAGCCCATACACACGAGCGGAGATGTCTGCTGAAACGGTCCATCGGACCGTTTTCAGCGGACATATCCCCTCGTGTGTACGCGGCCTTAGACAATAGCAGAAGAACCCAGTTAATTACTCACAAGGATGGAAACAATCACAGAAATGTTAACAAATGTGAAATGACGAATACATGCATCTATCTCTGATATGGACACATCATATGATACAAGTCAGAAATATTTTAAGATACACATGATATTAAAAGTAAGAATATACAGTATGTTGACATGGAATAAATGAAAAATAATGTTTAGATTATCAATGCCATGTTAGGTCAGAGGAAAAAGTATGATTATAGCATCTGTTGATCTAGAGACTGTCAGGAATGGTCCCCCCTGCTGGAAATTCTGCCTGTTATTTGGGCTGCAGTACTGGCCTCCACCAGCGGGGGGTTCTTGGTAGTATGGAGCACACAGCCCTTCCTGCGCTCAGCTGTAACCTGAACTTAATCAACAGCTCTATTTATACTCGGCGAGCTCAAGCAGAGCTCGCCCTGGTATCGTCATACCTTCCGGACCTGAGCCTGTACCCTGACCCTGTCTTCTGGATCCTGATTCTGTGCCTTGATCCTGTTCCGTGATTCTGATCCCTGATCCTGATCCCGCCTGGACTGGTCTGCCCTGCCCTGTTTCCTGGTTCCTGTCTCCCCTGAGTTCTTACCCCGCAGCTAGTCCATCCATCCGTTCCCTGCTCTGTCCTGTCCCATTCTCACCCATCTGCTGACATACCACGTGTATGACCTCGGCCTGGCTTGATTTATGTATACGGTATTCCCTTTTGATTATATATACTGTTTGCTGTTTTGCACTGGTTGTCCCTACCTGTTTGGTAAATAAACACCTTTTATTTTCACTACTCATTTTGTTGGTGTCCTCTGTGCAGTCACACAGTACTGATCCATTAGCCTTCCTGACAGTATACCAGGGCCACTCTTGATCAGACGTGACTGCATTGAGGAACCATCCTGGTGTAGTGCATTGCTCTAAACATGGATTGCGATGACATCCTTTACTATTCTCTGCTGGCAGAAGAGGATGAGGGGTATTGTCGCCAGGTTTTGGAGGGTTGGACTAGTGACCAGCTAATGGAAACTATCCGATTAGCTCATTTCTGTGTGGATTAGGGTTACATGACTTTTAATGATGTTCAGGCATTAATTCGGTTGTGTGTAAAGCCATCCCTGTCATCTATTCCTGTCGGTAGGGACGATTTCTCTCCCCCCTTCAGTCATGACCAAGTTGAATCCCTGGTGTGGTTATTAGAGGATGATCCGGCGTCTTTTGATGAGTATTATTCTTCTTGTCCTCAGCAAAAGTTATCTGAGTGTATTAGTTCTGTGCAGTCTCTGATTAGACAAGGTGTGTGTGAACCTGCTTTTGTTCGACCTGTGCTGCAGACATGGTCAGATCTCCTGATTCCAGCCAAGCCAGTCCGTCCTAGCCCTGCTATTAACCACCTACCTTCCCTAGGATCTATCCGCCCATCGCCAATGACAACCTCAGCTTTCGCCCAGTTAATTCCGCACCCTACCAAATATTACTACCCAATTTCTACTAATTGTACCTACCCTGCCTTTAATCCACCTGTAACAACTCCACAAAGACCTCCTCCAGTCACCATCCCTGTGTCTCTGCCATATTCCAACCCTTCCTCCTACTCAATTCCATCCTCTTCATACATCACTTCTGTTAACAAACCTGCAGTGTCTAAGTCTAAAAAGAAACAGAAGTACTTCCCAACCCACACCATTGTGCCAGTTACCCAGTCTGTTCCAGTGCCATCTGTTCAGCCTGTTCCAGTGCCATCTGTTCAGCCTGTTCCAGTGCCATCTGTTCCGGTGCCGCCCATCCTGTCTGTTCCGGTGCCATCTGCTCAGCTTGTTCCAGTGCCATCTGTTCCAGTGCCATCTGTTCAGCCTGTTCCAGTGCCATCTGTTCAGCCTGTCCCAGTTCCATCTGTTCAGTCTGTTCCAGTTCAGCCTGTTCCAGTGCCATCTGTTCAGCCTGTTCCAGTGCCATCTGTTCAGCCTGTTCCAGTGCCATCTGTTCAGCCTGTTCCAGTGCCGTCTGTTCCGGTGCCATCTGTTCAGCCTGTTCCGGTGCCATCTGTTCAGCCTGTTCCGGTGCCATCTGTTCAGCCTGTTCCAGTGCCATCTGTTCAGCCTGTTCCAGTGCCGTCTGTTCCAGTGCCAGCCGCCCAGCTTGTGCCAGCCGACCAGCCTATTCCAGTGCCAGCCGCCCAGCTTGTGCCACCTGACCAGCCTGTTCCAGTACTTGCCGACCAGCCTGTTCCAGTGCCAGCCGCCCAGCTTGTGCCATCCGACCAGCCTGTTCCAGTGCCAGATCCCCAGCTTGTGCCAGCCAACCAGCCTGTTCCAGTACCAGCCTGTCCCAGTGCCAGCTTCCCAGCTTGTTGTTCCTGTGTCTGCTGCCCAGCTTGATGACCCGGAGCCTTTGTCCGCTGCCCAGCTCGATGACCCGGAGCCTCTGTCCGCTGCCCAGCTCGATGACCCGGAGCTTCTGTCCGCTGCCCAGCTCGATGACCCGGAGCTTCTGTCCGCTGCCCAGCTCGATGACCCGGAGCCTCTGTCTGCTGCCCAGCTCGATGACCCGGAGCCTCTGTCTGCTGCCCAGCTCGATGACCCGGAGCCTCTGTCTGCTGCCCAGCTCGATGACCCAGAGCTTCCATCCGCTGCCCAGCTTGAGGACCCGGAGCCTATGCCCGCTGCCCAGCTCGATGACCCGGAGTCTGCTGTCCAGCTTGATTTGCCCCTGTCTGAAGTTTCTACTACCCAGCTTAATGTACTTTTTGCCCAGCCTGAGAAGTCTGTACCCGCTGCCCAGCTCGAGCTGCACTTTGCCCAATTTAAAGACCTTCCTCCGCCCCACTTGATGTAACTTTATCCACTGTCCGGCTTGACACCATGAGCCTTCCCCAGCAACAGCTAGTTGGAGCGTCCGGAGGCCGCTCCTTTGAGGGGGGGTACTGTCAGGAATGGTCCCCCCTGCTGGTAATTCTGCCTGTTATTTGGGCTGCAGTACTGGCCTCCACCAGCAGGGGGGTTCTTGGTAGTATGGAGCACACAGCCCTTCCTGCACTCAGCTGTAACCTGAACTTAATCAACAGCTCTATTTATACCCGGCGAGCTCAAGCAAAGCTCGCCCTGGTATCGTCATACCTTCCGGACCTGAGCCTGTACCCTGACCCTGTCTTCTGGATCCTGATTCTGTGCCTTGATCCTGTTCCGTGATTCTGATCCCTGACCCTGATCCCGCCTATACTGGTCTGCCCTGTTTCCTGGTTCCTGTCTCCCCTGAGTTCTTACCCCGCAGCTAGTCCATCCATCCGTTCCCTGCTCTGTCCTGTCCCATCCTCACCCATCTGCTGACATCCCACATGTATGACCTCGGCCTGGCTTGATTTATGTATACAGTATTCCCTTTTTAATATATACTGTTTGCTGTTTTGCACTGGTTGTCCCCACCTGTTTGGTAAATAAACACCTTTTATTTTCACTACTCATTTCGTTGGTGTCCTCTGTGCAGTCACACAGTACTGATCCATTAGCCTTCCTGACAGAGACTTTGTTATCAAAGCTATACATTTATACAGGAATATAGAAGCATGTTATGTAGGAATCAAAAATATACTAATTGTAGGTTATATAATGCAAAGTTACCAGAGTGTATATATGCGTTGTCTACCCAACATCATATGAAGTTACACATATTCTGAAAATTTTATATTAACGTAAAGAGATAATTTCACAATAAAGGTGAGACACCTGGTGGTTGAAAGTGATATAACTTGAGGATCTCAAAGTCCAGAGAACAGTTATTCATTAAGTTGTCAACCAATAGAAACCAGACACTTCTTGACAGTAACTCCCAAAATTGCAACCAACCTATGAGTTAAGGACACATACCAGTTGGGCAGAACTTAGTATAAACTTTATAGTCTTATTGTCCAGCGGGGTACTTAAGTGAAGGAAAATTAGATGGAAGGGACGCAAGAAAAGAAAAAAAGTAAAAGGACCCATGGAGGGATGACTCAGGACTGACACCGATGGGGAGGGGCACACTAGCATCATGCATGAAGACATTTTCATATCCCATGAAGATTCATAATAAGCCACTGCAGCCATTTAACTATGGTCACTTGCAAGTAGGAAATAGCCATTTTGGAATGGGTAATTATGTCATTTTTTATTTTATCTTGAATCTATTGTTGCTCTCTAAAATATTGATGTTGTTCTCTAAAATATTGAAGTATTGAATATTTTGCAATTATGATTTATTCTCATTAATCAATAACTGGTAGATTTTTCTCTAAAGAGTACATTTTTCATTATATTTTTTCTTTTTGCATTAGTCCAATCTTGGTGACAAAACAAACGTCCAATTTATTTCACATTAACCACTTACTTACCTGCAGTATAGTAACGGTTGGACGTGTGAAATAGACGTTCTGTTTCATTGTGTAACGTCTCACCTGAAGAGTCTCTCACTTGGAGTTCAGCTAGTTACTTCCTGATTAGCCTGTGACTTCCTGTTAAGTGGCTGCACGGCCTATTTAAACTGGCCAGGCTGTCAGTGTGGGGTTGCTCTACTGCGTGGGGACGCCCCACTGTCAGCTGGTTCCTCCAGCACCACCAGCCTGTCACCCCAGGGACCTGACCAGCATCACCCTGCAGCACCAACCAGGACTCCACAATCCTACTCATTGGAACTACAAGTCCCAGCAACCCGGATCCTGGACTCTTCCAGCCAGTTCTTCAGTATCGCAAGTACCCTGATCTATGCAATGTGTTGCTGCCCTGTGAACTGTGCTACTGTGTATGCTATACTGTGTCAGTAATTGCTGCAGCCATAGCCTTTCTGTGTTTATGCCTCAAGGGGACTTTTCCATGATTTCTGCATCCTTGATATTACCAAGTATATGGGAAGTCCTTTCGTGTTCACGTATCTCCTTCTCAAATGCTTTCGTGCAAACTGCCTATTACCTGAGGACTTGTTGTACAGTTACTCACATGCCATGCATGCTCGGCCACCTGCAATTACCAGAGTTTGATCCGTAATCTCTGCATACCTACTATAACGTCCCTGTCCGCCATTCCCTCTATATTGCTGCACTGTATCAGTCCACCACTATTGAGGCATATGGCGTTAGCTCTATATACCTTGCTATGAAGTATTGTGTTTTATGTCTAGTGCTCTAGTAGCCGTATCCCCGTTCGAGATCACGCCAACTATTGTATCTAGAGTAACCTTAACTTGCCTTGGACCTAGCGTCCAGTATCTTCCTTAAATCGCATAGGCGCCTATGAAGGAATATGTGCCATACTGCGTGACTGAGACTGTGATGCTAGGATACCAAACTCTCTGCACAAAAGAGTGAAACCTGGGTCCGAACCTGAGAAGTCTCTGCAGTTGAGATCCGTATTCCTAAACTTATTGGGCGTAGCCTTACACATTGTCATTTACCCAAGATTATTGAACCACATTGAGAATATATCATGACACAAGTGTCAAGTGTACTGCATGCCCATTGTGGAGGTATTTTTATTCATTTTCAAGTCGTTCATATAACGCAATTGGTATTTTAATTTCATGTAAATATTCATATTTTTGTCAACCAATAAATGTAGCTATTTTGTATGATCATACGTCTCTGTGAATAAGTTTCATATTATAGACTATGTCATATAGATTGACTTGAATTCAAAAATATCTTCATTAAAAAGAATTCTAAATAAATATTGTGTGGGTAAAAATTACCTTAAAAAAGAACAACAGCTTTAAGGCTGTCAGGAGATCAGCCTCCACAAATTCAGCAGTGCCTACAAGTAAAGAGCAACTGTGCATGTGCAGAGCATGGTGAGATAGTGTATTACTGGATTTTAAACAGTATATACACTTTTTTTAATGTTTTACATAGCTATATCTGCAAAAGGGGCACAAGGGGCCAGCCTAAAGTTATCTAACAGCCTTAATTTTCTAATTAAAATTACACAGAACCGTTAACATTTCTATATATTCCCTGTAAGATAGAAAATATAAACTTTGTGACATCGACTTTTTTAAAGTCATTAAACATCTAATACGTATTTTGGTTTAACTAGAAGATTGGCAGACTTTTGTATTACACTTGAGTTGTAACAGAACCACAAGATCACTGCAATTCTAGTATATCATGAAATCCTCCCTGAGTGCTTGCCTGTTGTGGTGTTCTGTGTCCTGCTAACACAGAGATAAATGTGATCGGCAAGGTACATGATTTTCAATCACACTGAAAGAGAGCAATAAATATAGACATGGCTGATTTCATCTACACTTACCAGATTTATGTCACCTGGATCTATCAGCTTTAGGTGACAAGATACCTTTTCAAGGAATTGGGACAGGTCCAAGGTGAAAAATAACACCAGAAAACTCACCCTAACACACCGTAATTGACATAGAACTGATGTTTTTCAATAGACCACACACTGTAACACGTGTTAAGAATCACATGAAAAATGTATTTAGACTTCTTCGTTAATAACTAGGCCAAAGGGAAATAACTAAAACCACTACATTCCACTTACTGAGGTCCATCTGAGCTTGCAGTACGTTATGTCACTTATTATATAAAATTGTATCCTTTACTTCTTATGGCTGTCTTTGCCACTAGAATGACAGGACTCGAAATGTCATATCTTGAGTTACTCGCCATGCCATAATAGTTACTTGCCACCAGTTACCCCACTCCCTATTTCCTCTACTAAACACTCTTTCTCACCTCCCACAAATGCCCCCCCAGCTCTCTCACAAATGCCCCCATTCCTTTACAAATGCCTCCCAACTCTCTCACTTCTCACAAATCCCCCCAGTTGTCTTATCTCACACAAATGCCCCCAACTATCTCACAAATGCCTCCCAGCTCTCCCACTTCTCACAAATGCCCCCAGCTCTCACAAATGCCCACCTAGCTGTCTCATCTCTCACAAATGCCCCCAGCTCTCTCAAAAATTCCCCCAGTCCTCACAAATGCCCTCCAGCTCTCACCTCACACAAATGCCCCATGAAGCTCTCACAAATGCCCCCAGCTCTCTCACTTCTCACAAATGCCTCCCCCAGCTCTCACAAATGCCCCCTAGCTCTCTCACAAAAATTACCCAGCTCTCACAAATGCCCCTCAGCTCTCCCATCTCTCACAAATGCCCCCTCTAGCTCTCACAAATGCCCCCAACTCGTTTACCTCTCACACATGCCCCCTACAGCTCTCACAAATGTCCCCCAGCTCTTTCACCTCTCACAAATGCCCACTTCCAGCTCTCATAACTACCCTGGAGTTCTCTCATATTTCACAAATCCCCCAACTCTCTCACCTCTCACAAATGCCCCCAGCTCTCCATGCCCCCCATCTCTCAACTCTCACAAATGCCCCCCAACTCTCACATGTCTTACAAATTCCCCCACCAGCTCTCACAAATGCCCCTGACCTTCTCACCTCTCACAAATGCCCCCCAGCTCTCACAGATGCCCCTAACACTCTCACCTTTCACAAATACCCCCAATTTCTCTCACCAATGCCCCACAGCTCTCTCACCAATTCCCCCCCCCCCCCAGCTCTCTCAACTCTTTGAAATAAAGAATTCAGCCGTCACCATGCTGTTTGGTATTACCGTGCTTTTTTTTTTTTCTTCAGCACAGTTCCGCTGACAGCTCCAACTGTCAGAACTGTAACACAGAGTCGAGGAGGAATTTATCAGCTCCATGCTACAGTCTGACAGGTGGTGAAAGAAGCTGCCTCCAACCGGAACACACAAAACAATGCGGGCAGTTGAGAGCCACTGAGAGACAGAAAGCGGAAGCAGAGGGTGGAGCTAACCGGAAAATTGTGTCATCGGTGTCTGCATTGAGGAGCAGGGGAGCAGAGATTGCCAGAAAGCCAGGAGGGTGAGGGTGAGGGTTTGCCCTCAGTGTGGCTGGTCACCTCTTCTTCTCCCTCAGCATGATCCTGGCTGCCTCTGCTTCTGCCCTTTCCACTCACCCTCAGTTTATTTCCACTCACCAAATAGGCGAGTAGAAATTTTGAGGGCTGGTCTACGTGATGTTAAAAAAAAAAAACTAAAAAAATTCTACCTTCATTGAGATACAAATTAACACGTAAAAAGAAAATAATATAGCATATACAATGTCAACACAAGTCATATTGTTGCTGAATGTTATTAAAAAATACCTTTCCTTTTTAATTTACAGCGCTGTAATTATCTGTAAAATTCAATGCAATAAGGCTGCCCAGAGGTATTTTATACATGGAATGTGTACAGAACACCCCCCAAATATGTAATTTCCTGCGAGTCAAGACATGGAAATCTTTATGCAGTAATGTAAATGGTAATTCCATGCAGTTAATGAAAATTTAGATCCATTCTCCAAAAGAATTGCCAAGTTGATGCAATATAGTATTCAGTCATTAGAGACTAGTGATTAGCAGACAGCACACTCACAATAAAATTCCTCTCCCCTTCCTCCCCCCTCCCCCACTATTATTTCCCTCCCTTTCCGCTTATCATTCCTGTCACCATCCGCAAACAGGTACTTGCGGTTGGCAGACAGGCAGAGTGGTTCAATGATAGTCCAGGTACAAGGCAGGCAATGTTCAGAATACTCAGGGTTAATCCACAGTCAAAAGGCAAGGGCAGGCAGAGTTCAGGGAATAGTTCGATATCCGATCTAAGGTCCTCAACAAGGTAATCCAATCTAGCAAAGCAGGGCAGACAAATAGGGAGCTTGGAACTAGGGATGAGCCGAACATCCCCTGGTTTGGTTCCCAGCAGAACATGCGAACAGGCAAAAAATTAGTTTGAACATGCAAACACCGTTAAAGTCTATGAGACACAAACATGAAAATCAAAAGTGCCAATTTTAAAGGCTAAATATGCACGTTATTGTCATAAAAAAAATCTGTGTTACCCCAAATTCCATATCAGGCCCTTCAGGTCTGGTATGGATATTAAAGGGGTTGTAAAGGAAAAAATAGTTTTCCCTAAATAGCTTCCTTTACCTTAGTGCAGTCCTCCTTCACTTACCTCATGCTTCAATTTTGCTTTTAAATGTCCTTATTTCTTCTGAGAAATCCTCACTTTCTGTTCTTATGTCTGTAACTACACACCGTAATGCGAGGCTTTCTTCCTGGTGTGGAGAAAGCATTATTAAAATCACTGCTCCCGAAAAAATGGCAGTTTTTAAACCTTTTTTTTGCATGTCGTCTGGGGCAGGACCCAGGTCCCCAAACACTATGTATGACAATAACTTGTATATTAACCTTTAAAATGAGTACTTTTGATTTCTCCCATATACTTTTAAATGGTGTTTTGCAGCTTTTTGAATTTGCTGTGAACACCCCAAATTGTTCGATGTTCGGCGAACGGGTGAACAGCCACTGTTCGAGTCAAACTCATGTTTGAGTCAAACATAAAGCTCATCCCTACTTGGAACACATGTAACAAACGCAATATCACAAATCTGAGACTGCAGGCTTGGCTGACTTTAATCAGGTTTAGTATTCACCCAGAGAATGACCACATCAATCACGTTGCAGGTGGTCAGCGAAAGAGAATGTATCACAGCCAAAACCAGGATGCTGAACCCAGCAGCTATGACAGCACACACTCATGACATGCTATCTTGTAAGATATGTTGACATGTTGTGATGCTGTCCTGGGATTGAATAGTTTTGGTATTATAAAAAAAAAAAAAACAGACAGGCATTTATAATGATCAGCTAAAAATAGTCATACATAAAAAA
The DNA here is from genome assembly GCA_029574335.1 of Rana kukunoris. Classification (NCBI taxonomy): domain Eukaryota; kingdom Metazoa; phylum Chordata; class Amphibia; order Anura; family Ranidae; genus Rana; species Rana kukunoris. The sequence goes on along the minus strand of JAJQKJ010000881.1, from coordinate 190,660 downwards.
AAAAAAGCAAAACTTGATTAAAAAATTAGAAATACCATCAACCACTTAAGGACCGGACCAATATGCTGCTAAATGGACCAAGGGGTTTTTACAATTCGGCACTGCGTCGCTTTAACAGACAATTTCACGGTTGTGCGATGTGGCTCCCAAACAAAATTTGCGTCCTTTTCTTCCCACAAATAGAGCTTTCTTTTGGTGGTATTTGATCGCCTCTGCGATTTTTTATTTTTTGCGCTATATACAAAAAAAGAGCGACATTTTTGAAAAAAAAACAATATTTTTTACTTTTTGTTATAAGAAAAATTAAATAAACTAAATTTTAGTCAAACATTTAGGCCAAAATGTATTCAGCCACATGTCTTTAGTAAAAAAAATCACAATAAAAAAAAAATAGCTACCTAGCGGGAACAGCGACACTAATACAGCGATCAGAAAAATGATCGCTTAGGGACACTGGCAATAGGGAGGGAAAGGGTTAACTAGGGTGGTGATCAAGGGGTTAAAACTTTATTAGGGGGGTACGGGGGCTACCCTGGACCTAACACAAAGCTGTTGCCCTAAAGTAAATCCTTTTTGTCACTAAATGCCATCAGCCCAACTTTAGATGTCCCAGCTAAAGTCACATTCCCTCTAACCTGGGGCATCTGGTGCTACTAAAAATTGGAGAGCAGTTTGTAAGAAATAAAGTAGAGAAAGAAGTGCCTCTGAGTATACTGTATTTAATTGTTAAAAGATAAATGTATCCATCACTTATATAATATAATACAATGCTGCAGTCAGGGGAGCTGGTGTAAGTCTTGGCTGACGATCAGTGAAGCATGTGAGCCAGGTTGAAAACAGCCGCTTAGAGTTGGGGATAGCCAGGGGGAGTCGGCTATGTCCGTGATGGTATACGGCTGCTGTGCTTGGAACTCGTCTGCTGGAACTTGACGTCAGCTGGATGGGGGCCGAGAGCAGTTTGTAGGTATCATTGTACATAAAAACATAATCTTCACACAGGGGTCAAGTCCTGGGGAAAAAAGTGTGGGAACTCCCACCCAAGATCCACTCCCCCACCAAAAAAATAAAAAAATGAGTAGGGAGTAGTCAAGACGAGCTGTGTCAGCAACTGGATTTAGGATACAGGATCACAGATTCTCAGGGCACATAACCCATTTGTTGCCGCCATCTGTCACTAGTGCGCCAGCTCACCAATGCGCATGTGTATGAGCATGGATGCGCACATGTGTATTTGCATGTGAATGTACATGAGTATGTTCCCAATTCCTACACCCATGAGAAGGAATGTGGATTAGTCTGTGAAGATGCACAAAAGTCTGCCTAGAGGAGTCATATTTATGGCATACCCAACCTGACACACCCCATTGCAATTGAGAACCCCCGGAGTAAACAAAGTGGCTATCTGACATCATTGATAAAATATAATCATGACCATAATTGTTCAATGACATCTCTTGGGATGCCTGATGGCTTGTTTACAAGCCAGAAAGCAGTGGAATAGTGGTTGCTAAGATGTTGGTTTCTGTGGACATCTTAGCAACCAATTACTCTATGCAGCCTGTACAGCAGGAAGTATTCACGTATTGGTTGTAATAATGCCACCATTATTATCGAAAAAAACGGATGCGGATCTGGCGGACGTTAGCGGATGCATCATCCGCTACCGGATCCGCTCCCATAGGGAAGCATTGAGGTCCCTTACCGGACGTCCAAAAAACGGACGAACGGACGTGTGAAAGAGCCCTAAAGTTACTTGCTGACAACAACCAAATCACAATAAAACCATTAGATAAGGGTGGCAATGTGGTCCTCAACAATGAGGACTACATTGACATCTGTAAAAAAATCCTTGATAATTCGAGATTTTCCTAGCTAATATGACGGAAAATCTGGGTTATATGATGACAGGAGGCGAGTATCTTGCATTAATCTTTCTTTTAATGCCCATAGCAAAAAAAACATAACATTCATTTCTTTTTTTAAATAATAAAGAAAAGAAAACTTCTTAGAACTACAATTCCCAGCAGCCCCGGTATCCCCTCCCCTAGGTCATAGTCTCTATATAAGGGTCTGTCTGGGTATCCTCCTCCTCTTTCTTTGTGCGATCCTGGACATCACGTAACCTTGTCGTCGTGGACCATATAATGTTGATCAGGGACTCCTCTTCTGACATTGGAACTAGGCCAACTGGGCCGTCTTCAACCGTATGTAACAGATCGTTCCTTACTTGACCGGAAGTGTGTTCAACTGGAACAAAACATAACAATCGTCATTCGGGAACTCCAGAATGCTTCGTCGTTGTCCGTATAGACGTTTACTCCGCTCCTTAATAACCTGAAACGAGAAACATATCGTGACAGGGTGGGTAGGGTGGGAAGATACTCGCCTCCTGTCATCATATAACCCAGATTTTCCGTCATATTAGCTAGGAAAATCTCGAATTATATTTCAGACAGGAGGCTTCGTATCTTGCAAGTTTAAAGCTAACATACATTGTATAAAGCCTGCAAATATATCACATTAAAGCACCGAAGTGGAGACATGGTCTTGTGGACGGAAATAATATTGTCGAAAAGTCGTTTCTGACGACCAATCCGCCGCTAATAAGAGATCCGATAGAGAACCACCTGACGTGATCACCTTAGTAGCCATGGCAGCTCTCGAGGAGTGAGCGCCGAAAAATGAGGTGTCAATCCCGGCCATGTTCATGGCCGCTCTCACCCACCTGGCCAATGTAGCTGATGACACCGGAAGAAGAGGCTTCACATATGAAACCAATAATTGGTTATGAGTGGTCGACCGTAGAGTTGCAGTCCGGGACTCGTAATGCTGCAGACATCGGACCACACAGATGTGTGGATGATCAGGAAAAAAGGGATAGAATACTGTATGAATTCTCGTTTTTGTCCTACGAACTACGGAAAACCGTACACCTTCTGGTGAAAATTGACGTCGAGAGATATCAAGCGCCTTAACATCCGAAACCCTTTTGATGGAAACCAGGCATAAAAGGGTAGCCATTTTGATAGAAAGATTCTTCAAAGAGAGGGCGTCATTGTCTTCCCAATTGGAGAAGAGCTCCAGAACTCGGGAGACATCCCACGTAGATTGGTATCTGGGACGAGGGGGACGTTTGAATTTTACCCCCCGGAGGAGCCTACATACTAAAGGGTGTTTACCTATAGGTAAGGCATCTACTGGAGAGTGGTACGCCGAGATGGCAGATCTATAGACATTCAGTGAACTGTAGGATTTTCCGGATTCATAAGAGTCCGCTAGGTAATTCACTAACGCTGATACAGGTGCATGAACGGCATCAATTTGCCGTTGATCACACCAACGAACCCACAGAGCCCAGGCAGATCTATACGCCGATCTAGTCCCTGGGGCCCAGGCCAGGGCGAGGAGGTCTCTAGCTGATTGTGAAATAGCGCTATCGCTGTCGTCGCCCCCGAAACCAACCACGCTAGGAGGGGAAGGTGTCCGTTCAGTATCAGTGGGTGGTAACCTTTGGTTGCATTTGACAAAAGGTGGAGGGAGGAGGGGAGTAACTGGGGATAATCGATCGACATCCCCAGGAGAAGAGGAAACCATGGTTGTGTCGGCCACCAGGGGGTGATCAACACTACCGTAGCCTTCTGGTTTGCCACTTGAAGCAACGTTCTGGTGATCATATTGAACGGAGGGAACGCATAGTGCTTCCCCTGTGCCCAGATTTGTCGGAATGCATCGACTGCTGATGCTTCCGGGTCCGGCCTCCAGCTGTAAAAGTGGGGTAGTTGTCGGTTGAGACGCGAGGCGAAGAGGTCTGTATGGAAAGGGCCCCACAGGGTGTGTAATGTAAGAAACACTGTACGGTCCAGCGTCCAGTCGCTGGAGTCCGTAAGGTAGCGAGAGTTCCAATCTGCAACTGCGTTGGATATCCCAGGAAGGTATTCCGCTACTGGGATGACATTTACCGAAAGGCAAAATCGCCAGAATTCGGACGCAATGTCCGTCAGTAATTTGGATTTGGTGCCCCCTAAGCGGTTGACATATTGCACCGCCGCCACGTTGTCCATGCGTAAGAGTACGCATCTGTTGGAAGTATGAGGGAGGAAACTCTTGATCGCAAACAACGCTGCTAGGAGTTCTAGGGCATTGATATGTAGGAGAGATTCCTCCATGGACCATTTCCCTCCGGTGGTAAGGTGTCCACACCGGGCACCCCAACCTTGGCGGCTCGCGTCGGATTCTATGATCACATCGGGATAGGAATTGAATATCGTTCTGCCGTTCCATGCTACTGCGTGATGAAGCCACCATAGCAATTCTTCTATTGCTTCCGGATCTAATGGGACCTTGTCCGCGTACCGGAGCCCTTGGCGTAAATGGAGTGTTTTGAGTCTCTGTAGAGCTCGATAGTGTAAGGGGGCTGGAAATATAGCCTGGATTGATGCTGACAAAAGACCTACTATGCGAGCAATCATACGTAAGGATACTAGACCTTTGCGTAACGTTGCTCTGATTTCCTTGCGAATCAGAGCCAGTTTTGCTGTTGGTAATAGAAGCATAGCTTGTTTGGTGTCTACTAGGAACCCCAAGAATTCTATCTCTTGAGAGGGATTCAGTACAGATTTCTTGTAATTTATGAGAAAGCCGAGTTCCACCAGCAAGGAGGTCGCCCACTGGCTGTGCAAGAGGGCTTGTGTTCTGGAGCGTGCCATAATGAGCAGGTCGTCCAGATAAATAATTAGGCGTACGCCTCTGCTCCTCAGGGCGGCAACTACCGGTTTGAGTAGTTTGGTGAAGCACCAGGGGGCAGAGGACAACCCGAATGGAAGGCAGGTGAATTGCCACATTCGGTCCTTCCACTGAAATCTTAGGAAGGATTGAGACTCTTCGTGGATAGGGACAGTAAGGTATGCGTCTTTTAGGTCTATTTTTATCAACCAATCTCCCGTCTGAAGGAGATCGCGTAACAGATGGATACCTTCCATCTTGAAATGGTGGTATGTCACGTGTTGGTTGAGGTCTCTCAGGTTTATGACAGGGCGGTAGCCGCCGTCCTTCTTCTTTACTAAGAAGATGTTGCTGATAAAACCGTGCGAGAGAGGATCTACTTCTCGGACCGCCCCTTTGGATAGAAGCTCCTTGAGCTCTTCGTCTATCAGCCCCATGTTGTGGGAAGAAAACCGGATGGGGTGGGGTATCACATTGAGGGTCGGAAGGGATAAAAATTCTATCCTGTAACCTGTTACCGTATTGAGGATCCATGTGTCTGCCGAAATCGTGGACCAGACGTGGGAAAAATACATTAGTCTGCCCCCCACCAGTGTACGTGGGACTAGGCATGGGAATGTACTCACCGGTTGGTGGTCTAGATCTGGGAAATCCGCGTCCTCCTCGTCCTCTCCAGGGGCGTCCTCGGGGGGGGAAGAAGGGAGCCGGTTGGGCCATGGGTATGGCATAGGATTGTGGAGCAGGAGTGAACTGCTGGCTTGGAGGTCTGGAATAGGGCCTGTATGGGGCAGTACGGCCGGTAGATCGCCCTCTGCCTCTACCGGCCCTACCAAAAACCTTACCAGGTTGAGATCTCTTCAGAGAAGTCTGTGCCTTATCCAGGCTTGAGAAAAGGCTGATGAATTTATTGATATTTTTTATCAGGTCGTCCCCGAACAGGAGACCATCGGCGGAGGGACCTGGTTCATCCTCCGCTAAGTGACTGAGTTGGGGGTCCAATTTCATCAGTATGGAACGGCGACGTTCCACTGAGCACGTCGTGTTGGCGGTACCTAGTAAGCATACCGCGCGTTGAGCCCAGCCCCTCAGTTGAGTCAGGTCTATTGGTTGGGCCGATGAGGCCGCTTGCTCCGATAGATTTAAAATTTTGGTAAGTGGGCCTAGAAGGTCCAGTATACGGTCCTGAATAGTTTTGAAGGACCTCTCAATACCCTTTTTTGAGTACTTCCCTGCTCTTGTAAGGTATTTTAGGAGCACCGGATCTATTTCCGGAGTGACCGCAACCTTGTTTGCTACGTATGGTCTGGGGCATTCTGCACGTAATTTGTTGCGGTTTACTCTGTCCAAGGACCGTCTGGTCCAATGTTCTAAGTACTGAGCCACATGGGGCAGTGGAGCCCAATCCCCAGAGCGGGGGTGTGAAATCTCATCCGGATTAAATAGGGATTGACCCTGAGAATCCAGGATAGCTGCATGTGGTACCTCAGCGTTGGCGTCCTGATAATCCGCCGTAAACCCCATTTCCTCCTCGCCATCCAGGTCTGAGTCAGAGGCCTCGGCCCTGTCAGACGCGTCGGACTCGTCTTCAGACGTATCAAAAGAGTCCGGTTTAATCCGCTTGGCGGACTTTTGCCCTTTTTTGTTCTCCTTGGGGCTCAAGGGTCGTTTTGGATCAGGTACATATGGGGTGTGGCAGACCGGTTCGGATCCTGCCTGGGGCATATTATAAACTTCCCCTGCCGGGGAGTCGAAATGCACTGTTAGGTGCTTTAGTTTTTGGGACGATTTACCCCTGGTAGGTATGGTCCCCGAGGTGGGTGGTAAGGGTATTTGATGCATAGCGGTAGCAGCCAAAGCTGCTTGGATGGATTTATTTATCAAGTCCTGGATTTGGACTGTGGAGAGAAGTTGCGAGGCATCTACCTCCACCTCTTCATTGGGCAGCCCGGAAAATCCAGAAGCGTTTTTATCAGTTGCCATAGTGAATTCTTGCACTGTGAGATTGTCAGGGATAAATCACTGACAATCAGTGTAGGGTAGTATTTGGGTAATAGAAGGCAAGGCAAAGGACCTGAGGGAAGTGTTATGGGGAAAAAACTTCCCCAGCCAAGGTAAGGTATGGGGAGGAAGCGCAATCGTTCCTCAGGATGATACCTTGTTATTATATGGGACAGCCGTCCTAGCCAGCAGCTGCACACTCCTTCTCCTTCTCCGTCAGAGCGACAATGAGAGGAAGGAGGAAGTACAGCAGCAGAAGCCCCAGCCGTAATCTCGCGAGATTACGGCCGAGAACGCTCTGATTGGACGCCTGGGATTGTGAGGCGTGACGAATCAGATCGTGCCGCTCAGCCACGCCCCTCTTCAGTGAAAAGCCCGCGAATCGCGGCGCGCGCGGGGGGGGGGAGGGAGACATGGTGCTGAGGGAAAAAAAATAGTGAGGACAGAGGTACTCACAAAATACATAAACTGAGGAATAAAAACGGCCAAAATAGCTGGGGATTACCCAGATATTCGGCAGAGGGATGAAACAGTGTATTTTCTTTTTTAAAAACACAATAATTACAGTCTAATACAAAACACAGTATAATCATAAATCAGACAAATACTTATCTCATGCCATGAGCAGAAAGAAAGAGAGAGGATACCCAGACAGACCCTTATATAGAGACTATGACCTAGAGGAGGGGATACCGGGGCTGCTGGGAATTGTAGTTCTAAGAAGTTTTCTTTTCTTTATTATTTTAAAAAAGAAATGAATGTTATGTTTTTCTGCTATGGGCATTAAAAGAAAGAATAATGCAAGATACGAAGCCTCCTGTCTGAAATATAATCCAGATTGGTACCGCCGGATCCCAGCCTCTATCGTTGAAAAATATAATAAAGAATTTTATGCATTGATTGATGCTGCTCATCTGAATAATGTCATAAATAAAAAAACATGGAGCTATATTAGAAATAACTTCCCAAAAGTACCCACGTTCTACATAATACCGAAAATTCACAAAAATCCCCAAAAACCCCCAGGTAGACCGATTATTTCGGGTATTGGTTACAATTAGTGACAATGCAAGTAAATTGGTAGACACATTTTTAAGACCATATGTAATTTCTATACCATCTAATGTAAAGGATACTACTCATCTCTTACAGATTTTGGATACAATATACATTCCGGAATCAGCAACTTTAGTCACTATAGATGTGGAAACTTTATATAATACTATCCCCCATGACAAAGGATTAGCAGTAATCAATCACATTTTGCAACAAGCTACGGTTGTTGATCCAGTTTATAACAAATTCATTCTTTCACTCCTGGAGCATATCCTTGGACACAATGGCCCAGATTCACGTACATCGGCGCATTATCGGTCCGGCGTAGCGCACCGCCATTACGTTAGACTTGCGCCATCTAGCCGCGTAATCCCCCGATTCACGTAGCTTTTGCGCAGGAAATTGCGCAAGCGTAAGGTTTTTTCCAGAGGCGTAAGGAGGAGTTATACAAATTGGGAGGGACGTGGGCGTGTTACATTGAAATGAGCCGTGACCCCATGCAAATGAAGGGCCGGCCGGCTCGCGCATGCGCGCTTGAACGAGACCATGTCAGCTCCGCTGTGCGCATGCTCACAACTCGGGAGCGGCGCAATCAGTGAAATTGGAAATGGACTAGGGCAACGTTGTGAACTATGCAGACAGCATAAATAGACACACACAAACGCACTTGCATTGCAAAAGTACATCCCTTTGTGTCCCTTCCCATTTAACCAAGTGCTTTTGTCCTGTTGTTCGTTGCAGTGTGTCTTGTAGTTGTCAGATTAGTGTTCTGTGTGATCAAGTGCTTGTTGGTATATTTGTGAAAGTGTATTTTGATAAGTGTTTGAGAGACAGTTTGTTTGATTGATATATTTTTGTTCGTTTGTTTTCTTGCTTTATTTTTTCCCTCTTTTTTTTTTTTTGGCTGTCATTTTTTGCATTTTTTTTTTTTTTGTTGCTGACATTTTTTTTTTTGCTGACATTTTGTTTAAATTTTGGGTTGTGCATGCTGTTTGAATGTGGGGGTGACATCCCTGCTGAAAAAGGGGTGTCATCCTCAATTTGGGTGGAGAAGGGTTCCCCAGGACCAGGGAGAAGTGATTCCCAGGTCCGTGTGAATGGTGTATGAATGTACAGTGACATAATTGGAGCCTTGACGTGGCGTTACTGCTCACCAGTCGTGCATGGTGGACTGGTGCCAATCCAATTTGATGAGGATGTGGGGTGTGTGTGCTAGGGACCATAGTGGTGTGCATGCATGCATTCTCATTGTGCCATGATTAATGTGTGTGTTTAACGTGCAAAGATGCCCAATATGAGCTGCCTCCTGACTGCTCTTCCCTCAGAAGACGGGGTATCCTCGGTTAGGGGTTGATTGTCTGGTTGGGGGGTCAGGTCATCACGTAGCTCAACCTGCAGGCCCTTCCTCACTGCGAGATTGTGCAGCATGCAACATGCAACGATGATATGGCACACAAAGTTTGGGGAATACAACAGTGTACCCCCAGACTTATCCAGGCATCGGAAACGGACTTTAGGAGGCCAAAGGTGCGCTCCACCACTGCTCGGGTTTTGATGTGTGCTTGATTGTATCTTTCCTCCCCTGGGGTTTGGGGGTTCCGGATAGGAGTCATGAGATGGGGTCCCAGGGCATATGCAGAGTCATCTGGAAGGGAAAAGACAGGAGAATGTTAGTCATGCATGTGCCACTTGTGAGGTGTGCCTCACGGGAGGGGATAGTCATGCCTGACTCCCATGTCACTCACCAACCAGCCAGGTGTTCCCATACACGTTCTGATCGAATTCCATTCGGATGTGGCATTGATTGTAGATGTAGCTGTCATGGGTGGATCCGGGGTGTTTGGCATATGAGGCCTTGGGCATCAACTATCACCTGTACGTTGATGGAGTGCCAATTCTTCCGATTGCGGTACATGTGCTCTGTCTCATGGGGGGGCTGGAGTGCCACATGTGTGCAATCAATGGCCCCCACAGTGCGTGGGAATCTGGCAAATCGGTAGAAATCGGTCATTGCCTTCAGCCGCAGCTCCTCAGTGGTGGGTTTGATGATTTGGTTGGCCAAGCGTGTGAGGATTGCAGGGGCAACCTGGTGCACACATCTGCTCATGGAGGATTGTGACATCCCAGCCACCACTCCACTTGTACGCTGAAAATAGCCACTGGCAAGGAAATGCAGTGTTGCCAGTACCTTGACCAGTGGCTGCACTGCATGTTAGCAGTGTGTTGGGCTGGTGATGTCCTCCTGCAGGGTTGTGGTTAATTCCAGGATGGCATGAGGGGGGAATCTGAAGATGCGATACACCTCAGAATCACTCATGCCAAAGAGGTCTATGCGTGTGCGGTATATCCTCTCCCGTGCCATCCTCCGTGCCATCCTCCGTGCCCTCCTCCTTCTTTGGTCATCTAAATTCACTAGTGCAGCTATGAGCGACGATGCCCCTGGCATGTTGGCAGTCAAATTGTAGTGCAACACGTGTGTGTGGTCTGCTCCTCAGTAACGGTGTTGCTTTCTGTGAGATGTAGACGTTTTTTCAAAATTTAGACCAGCTTTTAGGTCCTCTAACTTTAGACAGGACATTTTGCTGTTGCGCACATCGCGTAGCCTGCGCAGCAAATGCGTTTTTTTGTGGATCCCCGCAACTCCCTCATTAGCATATTTGACTAGCAAATCAATGGTGTGTCTAGCGCATTTTTGCGCGGACGGATGCGTCTGTCTAACGAAATTACGCCGGACAAAAAAAAGTAGATTTCTGGCGTAAATCGTTTTCTGAATCGCGCGCATCTGAACGCACGCGCACATTTAGACTTACGCACGCGCAACACCAGTTGCGCAGGCGTAATCGCTCTGTGAATCAGGGCCAATGTTTTTACTTTTAATGGCTCCCACTACCTCCAGGTGCGGGGGGTTGTGATGGGGACATGTTGTTCCCCATCGTATGCCAGCCTGTACCTGGGGGAGTGGGAATCTATGTTTTTGGCAGACGAAACTCTGGCCATATATACTGACCATATTCTTGGGTGGTACCAATATCTGGACGATATTTTGGTCATCTGGGACAGACCCCAGGATCTGCTCCAGCAGTGTTTTCTAAGGATGAATAAAAATAACTTTAATTAAAACTTTACCATGTCCTTTGATAGGTACTCGGTTACTTTTCTGAATGTGGAAATTCACAAAGGAGGCAAATTGTGTACTCAACTATATAGAAAACCTACAGCGGGTAACACAATACTCCATGCTACGAGCTTCCACCCTCAGCCGCTAATTGACTCCATTCCTTATAGTCAATATTTAAGAAAAAGGGGAACTGTACTGATGATAAGACCTTTTTAATAGAGGCAGGAAAACTTTGTGATAGGCTCCTACTTAGGGGCTACATACATGCTTATTTAAAAAGATCATTTAAACAAGCAACAATGAGATCGAGAAATTATCTACTTTACAACAAAAAGCCACCAAAAGATAAGAATATTTTGAGAATTATCACAAGATATAATCAACAACAACATCAAGTAAAACAAATTATTAAAAAATATTGGCATATGTTGACACTAGATCCAGCCCTGGGTCCCTTGGTTCCAGAAAAAGCCACTCTTCACATTTAGTAGAGCTCCATCCATTAGTGATAGAGTCATTAGCAGTGAGTTAAAAAATGTACCTATACATTGTAAATACAAGGGCACCTTCATGTGTGGAAAGTGCAATTACTGTAGATATATGCTTGTACAAAAGAACCCTGTTCTTCCAAATGGAAAAATATTTTATCCAGAACACTTTGCAAATTGTAGAACCTTGGGAGTCATCTACCTGTTGCAATGCAGCTGTGGTTGCTTCTATATTGGGAAGACCAAGCTGGAATTCTGGAGGAGGGTCTATAGACACATCCACAGCATGCGGTTGTGTGATCCAGACCTCCCCTTGGGACGCCATGTTACCTTGGTACATGGTGGAGTGTTCCCCTGTGTCATATTTCTGGTTCTGGACAGGATACACCCCAATCCCAGGGGGGTTGACTGGAATAAGACCCTCCTCCAGATGGAACTGTGATGGATCTTCCGGTTTAATGCTACACTGCCTCCAGGCTTAAATGAGGCTATTTGTTTTAAACCTTTTCTGGAGGGCTTCTCCTCAGGTGGCATAGAAAAATGAGCCACCAATGTAAGTGTAATATTAATATCTGCTGGTTTGCTTATTAATACCATTAAATCTTATATAACTTACAATTCATGAATCTGCTTATGTAATATTGCTACCTTCTAGTTGGGTCTTATTTAACATCCATGGGGTATTCCAGTCAACTGTATATTAAATTCTCATATTATTGTATAAACTGTTAAGTAATATTTGGGTATTATTATCTTTTGCTTTTGCTTTATGCAGGTCCTCCAAGATTATTTGTGGTGGTCGATCGAAGGGATTGCCCGGCACACAAAGCCGCCAGTTCTTTGAACCTGGGCGGCACCAGAGACTCTGTGGGTTGACCATCCATCTCCGCCCATACTTTCTACTTTGCCACTCCTAGCGGATATGCCTAGTCCGCAGTTGAGGCTTATTGTGTCGGTGGTTGTGGGGTGCGTGACGCCGCCCCGACATGATGACCTAGTGCATGTGCGGTGGGGGCTTTGCCACGCATACCAGATACAGGGGACTAACTAGGAATTCCCTACTATTTTAGTTTCTTGCGGTCAGCTGTCTGCGATTATCTGAGATAGTGGATGCAGGGGACTCGATATAAATATGGAATACTTACACCTCTACATTAGCATTCCTTGTTGGATTGTTATAATGTGAGGTAATTTAATAAGTTTCACGTCCATATTACCTGTTTCAATGATATTGTGCAACACTACCCTCTAGTGCAGTGTTTTTAAACTCCAGTCCTCAAGGCACACCAACAGGTCAAGTTTTCAGGATTTCCCTCAGATGAAATGGCTGTGGTGATTACTAAGGCAGTGAAACTGATCAAATCACCTGTGCAAAATAATGGAAAGCCTGAAAACATGACCTGTTGGTGTGCCTTGAGGACTGGAGTTGAAAAACACTGCTCTAGTGCAGTGGTTCTCAACCTGGGGGTCGGGACCACCTCGGGGGTCAAATGATGGTTTACCAGGGGTCACTGAATCCTGGGCTGTTCCTGAAGCCCGCACCACACTCCCAGCTTTTTTACAGGCACCCAGCATTGCTATCTCTGCAGTCTGTGGCCACTCGGCTGGGCTCTTCCTGGAGCCCACAGCCGCCCACTCAGCCTCTTCGCAGGCGCCTATTGCGTTTCATGGCTGGGGGGCAAAGACTAGAGGTCAGCTGACTGGTGAGGAATGTGAAGTGGGAGAGGCTGAAGGAGACCTCATCTCCTGATTTTGGCATTGGTTTTACTGCTACGAGACACCACAAAGTTGTAGACACAGTGAGTAACAGTACCTGTGATTATAGTTGCCATTAAAAGGACTCGGGTAGCGCTAAATGTCTTTGGGCTAGGGGCGCAAATTACTTGTCTTGCCTTGGGTGCTGACAACCCATGTTATGAAAACTATTTTACTGTTAGGGGTCCCCGCAACTTGGGATATTTTATCAAGGGGTCACGACACTAGAAGGTTGAGAACCACTGCTCTAGTGGATCTCTACAGATAGGGTTATTTTTTTTATTTTTTTTGGTACCCCCTAGTTTGGATGTTATCATTTGTACGAATAAATATTAAATAACAAAATACCAATTATATCAACATTCACTAGATCCAGGGGATTAATTAGTATTTCTCAAAATACTTTTGTTTCCTGCAGTCAGCTGTGTGCAGCTTACTGTGATGTTAATGGGAGATACAAATACAAAGTACCAATATCTCCATAGCAGCATTGTTTGCCGTGGTGCACGTCCCATGTCTATTATCTGCTCTAATGATTTTATGCAACACTACCCTCTAGTGGATTTTTATAGATATGGTCCCTACAGGTTTACTAACCATATGTTCGCATCCACCTTATTCAGGGTACTAATTAGGAGTTCCCAATTACTTTTGTCTCTTGCAGCCACCTGTCTTTAGTTAACTGTGATAGCTGATGGGAGGGTCTTGCTAATACAGAGCACTCACACCTTCACACCAGCATTCTTTGCTGGGTTTGCAAGCTGTGATGCTGCTCCTGTCAAGTAAGTCTATATTACCTGCTATAATGATATTATGTAACACTATACTATAGCTCTTACATTTACTAAAGCACCACCTCTATGCTCGGATACTCCCTAGTTTGGATTTAGTTATCTAAACGTATTTGTTTGTTACCCTCTATGAACAAATATAAAATAGAAAATATCATTATATATTTTTTTTCTTTTTATAATAGTTTGGATTGGATTGGATTAAATACTTATAGAGCGCCAAATGCAAGTTGTGATACTCGCGTCTAAGCGTTTACCAACAAGCTAAAAACAAACAAAAAAAAACAGAAATATAAAAAGAAGGGGGGGGGGTGTTGGGGCACAGCAAGCCTATCCCTACTCCCTGACAATGGACCGCAGCCTAGGATTAAGGCAGCGTCCTGCTAAGGGCTTGGAAGGGCAGGTCTCTATCTATAGGCTTGTGAAAACAAAAGTGTCTTCAAGCCCTTACGGAAGGCCATCAAGGAGGTGAATGCTCGGAGCTGATGAGGGAGCTGGTTCCACAGAAAATTCCCCAGTGTTTGGAGCCGGCGGCCACCAGTTTAAAATTAAGGCTAGATAAATCCCTATAGTAATGTCATATCTTTTTCTATCCCTGTAGTAACTCAGTGTACTCTTTGACAGCGGACATTATTAGGTTTGCTGCGGATCTCATATAATCAGGTACATATACATATAAACTGCTATTGTAGCAAACTATTACTCTACCTATATAATATGTACTATTTAGCCTTTAAAAAGAGATTTGAGGTACACACACCATAGGATGGACTATGGGTGACCTAAGGTACTGCAGTGCCACGTCCTAAGATATTGGGTAGAAAGATTTGTTGTTTGAAGAAAAAATTTACTTTCTAGGCACCAATCATTAGCAAGAAATACGTTTTTATTGATGCAACCCCAAAAGGACTTTGGTGTTCGAATCAACGTTACAATATAAAGTCATAAAATTACATTAAAAAACACATAATTGATCACAGAATATTAGATAAGTGAACAGCAGAAAAACAAATTATTAAAACCAAAATTGGTCCAATGAAGACATCAACGCTAGTTGGTGGCTACTGTGGATATAAGTAGCAGTGAACATAAGCTCTACATGTTTCGCATTTTAATGCTTCTTCAGGAGCTGTAGGTTTTCCAGATGCATGCACCGCAGCATATAGAAGACTGGTCAGATTAATGTAGTAATGCAGTCAAACAACTGAATGTGCAAGAAGGGGGAAGGGAAGTTTTTTGTTCCCTTAGTAGTAGGAGCGTAGATTCCAAGTGGTGAAGAGGACCAGAAATAAATTTGTGGCTGCGGTGTGGTAGAATATTGTCAGAGAGCCATATCAGTGTATGCCAGCCAGACCGTAGATTGGGTTTCCTGTGAGAGGAAAGGAGTCTCTCACAGGAATAATAATAATTTGTAATAATTTTTAATATCTTATTTTTCTGCTGTTCACTTATTTAATATTCTGTGATCAATTATGTGTTTTTTAATGTAATTTTATGACTTTATATTGTAACGTTGATTCGAACACCAATGTCCTTTTGGGGTTGCATCAATAAAAACGTATTTCTTGCTAATGATTGGTGCCTAGAAAGTCCATTTTTTTTTCAAACAAAAAATCTTTCTACTATTTAGCCTTGTTTGGGAACAATCTATTATTGGTATTTATTATCTTATATAATTTTAGGGACCTCCATTCCAGTCCCAGTATATCCCTTCTGGCTGACCCACCGGCATCCTGATCTTTGGAATAGTTTCTCCCTAACGGGATGAACACCCCAAATTTGCATTAATTGTACATTCTGATACCTCTCTTTGACTGGCAACCTCATTGCTTGAACCCAGCGTGCTGTGTATATTTTTAATTCTTTTAAAACATATCCAATGAAATATTCATCATATTTTTGAATACGTAAGTGAACAATTACATGTGTGTGTGTGTAACCTTCTTCAGGGATGTGTAGAGAAGGATAATTAGTTCATCTGGAGCGTAAGAATACATAGAGTTAATTACATGCATTTATAGCATTATTAAATATATACAAAAAGTTTTTATATGTTATATATATATATATAACATATAAAAACTTTTTGTATATATTTAATAATGCTATAAATGCATGTAATTAACTCTATGTATTCTTACGCTCCAGATGAACTAATTATCCTTCTCTACACATCCCTGAAGAAGGTTATCCTGAAACGCGTTGGGTGTTAAGAAGGTTCTTCTTGTATTCATCTATATGGTG
This sequence comes from Rana kukunoris, assembly GCA_029574335.1. Lineage (NCBI taxonomy): Eukaryota > Metazoa > Chordata > Amphibia > Anura > Ranidae > Rana > Rana kukunoris. The sequence continues at coordinate 174,488 of JAJQKJ010000881.1, read as the reverse complement.
ACAATCATTGGAACTCTGTATTTTAATTTGATATTTAAAAATGTTTTTGATGAATATGTACAACTGTGAATAAAACCTTTTTTATATTCAATATTCCGTATATTTTGAAATATTATTAGTGCCTTAAAAGTCCACCCAGGGGAACCCCCTTTTTTCTTTTCTCATATTTACTGGATGTGGCACAAGCACACATTTGCCATTCACCGTCCTATTTTCGTTTGGACCATTTAGGGCAATGTTTAGGAGTATAGAAGGGTTACAATTATTTTTTTAAGCACACAAGACTGATCTGCTCTTGTAGGTAGAGTGGCTTGGTAGGACACAGTTTGTTTTAAATTCCCTGCAGTTCAGTTTACCATGAAGCAGTCTACCTAAGCATGGAGTTGCACTGCAATACAGTAGATCTGTATTTTTCTCATTCTACTGAGAAAGCAGACTTGTTCTGAAAAACTCATTGAGAAAAGCACAACCCTCCAACTATTTTCTGCCCATCAGCATATTTTAGAAGTAAGAAGTATTGCTCTGCTCAGAATATAATAGCTGGATAAATTTGGGACTGAGTATAGAATTATATGTGTGTATACTCTACTCCTATATTGAACAACATAGTGGGAGTACTGCTGTTGGTATTTTAATATGGTATTGTATTAGGCCTCGTACACACGATCAAATCTGTCTGCTGGAAACGGTCTGCTAGACCGTTTCAGCAAACAGATTTGATCGTGTGTACGGGCGAGCCGACGGATTTGGCCACCCGACAGATTGGAAATCATGCTTACCAATCTGTCGGCTGGGAACCCGTCCGCCCGACATGTCTGCTGGTTAGTACGCTAACCAGCAGACATGTCTTCTCGTACACGCGCCGAATGGTTTCGACGCATGCGCGGAAGTGTTTTACTTCCTAGTGCGGTGACGTGGCGGCATCAACGTCACCGCCACGTCACCGCGCCGTCTGGCAGCGGGGATTTTGGTTTGATCGTGTGTACACGATCAAACCAATATGTCCCCAGCAGACAGATTTGTTCAAATCGGTCGGCCCGACCGATTTGAACAAATCTGTCTGCTCGTGTGTATGGGGCCTTAATTATATTAACATGTTTTTATATATGTTTATATTATTTGTGACACCTTTAAAGTCCTGTGGTGTGTGGTTGTATATCTATAATATGAAATAGGGATGTGATGTCAGTATTCAAATTTAGGGACCATGTTATTTGGGTAATTACTGAATGCTTGACTTTCAATAGTTTGTTTGGGCTGAGCAGGTTTGAATAAATTATTTCCATGCTAGAACAGTTTGTCAATTTGGGTTGCTGAAATACAGTGCCTTACAAAAGTATTCACCCCCTTGCCTTTTTACCTATTTTGTTAAATTACAGCCTTTAGTTCAAGGTTGGGAGGCAGATTTAAAGGGACGTACCTGTACGTCAATCTGCCTGCCCGTGCCATTCTGTCAACGTAAATAGTCTGACAGCAGGCAGCAAGCAGTTAAACCTAGAAATACCCAAGAAAGCACACTTTTAGAAGAGAACTGTGACAACAGGAATGGATATTGTTCTGGTTGATGACACAGCTCCAGCTACTGCTATAGGATGATGATGATGATGATTATGATGATGCAGAACCATGCCAAACTATATTAGATGTTGAAGCAGACCAGGCACAAAATTCCTCTGATACCATCACAAGCAGCGCAGGTAATCCACTACACATACACTTTAACATCAACTTTATTTAAAACACATTTTCCTGATTTTTGAATATTTTTTCTTATCTTCAACAGCACATTATCTGTCTGAGATTGGTATCTGATCTGTTGTAGTGCTCATCAGAGTTCGAGAAAATCAAAGATCACTTGACCTCTGTCCAACAAAGTTTTATGGCTGTAGTTGACACACTATGTAAAATTTAACATGTGAACACAAGCACAGCATAAAACCAGAACATAGAGAAGAAAAGTAGAAGAGAAGGAAAAGAGGAATGTGAGAAAGATGGAAAGAGAGGGAACGAAAAAGAGGGTAGGGGTAAAAGGGTAGAGAGACAGAGATCCTACCTGCCAGGTGTGTACATCAGCCTACAGTAAGTTATGTTATCATCCCTTTATGGGGTGTGAGATCCCTAAGTACTTTATCCATGGTTCCCAGATTGCGTTAAACTGAGTAAGTCTATCCAACATTGAGCCAATTCTCCTTTCCTGTTCCATTATCCAGGTGATCTTTCTTTTCATACTTAAGATTGAGACCGCCTGTTTCTTCCAGGCTGCAGCTATAGTGATTCTAGCTCCTGTTAGGATAAACCATATCAGCCTTCTGGTAACCTTTGATACTTGTGGTATGAATCCATTCAGTAAGGCAATCGCCGGGGACTGATGTAATTGTTAAGTATGGCGTCGGGACAGCGTCGTCTTTTTCTGTCGCTTACGTCTTTTACGTAACTCGTTCGCGAATAGGCCTGTACGTTAATTACGTTGCTGTCGTAATCAATGTATTTGCGGCATACTATGGAGCATGCGCAGTGGCCTACGTTTAAGGCTGGCACATGCGCAATTCGTTCGGCAGGGGGGCGCGCTTAATTTAAATACAAGCCACCCCCTTTGAATTACGCGGGGATACGCCAGGCCATTTACACTACGCAAATTACGGAGCAAGTGCTTGGAGAATACGGCACTTCCTCCTGTAAGTTGCGGCAGTGTAGTGTAAATAGCTTACGCGCCGCCGCCGCAGAATGTACAAGAATCTGGCCCGATATTTTCACATTTTTGTTGTAAGAAAAATCTAATAAACTAAATTTTTGTCAAACATTTAGGCCAAAATGTATTCGGCCACATGTCTTTTAATTTATGACTGCCTATCTCAATTCTTGAGGTGCTAAAATTGCAGGGCAGTACAAACCCCCCCCCCCCCAAATGACCCCTTTTTGGAAAGTAGACACCCCAAGTAAACTGCTGAGAGGCATGTTGAGTCCATTGAATATTTTAATTTTTTTTGTCCCAAGTGATTGAATAATGACAAAAAAAAAATTGTTTTACAAAAAGTTGTCACTAAATGATATATTGCTCACACATGCCATGGTTATATGTGTAATTGCACCCCAAAATACATTCTGCTGCTTCTCCTGAGTACGGGGATACCACATGTTTTGGACTTTTTGGGAGCCTAGCCGCGTACGGGGCCCCAAAAACCAAGCACCGCCTTCAGCATTTCTAAGGGCGCAAATTTTTGATTTCACTCCTCACTACCTATCACAGTTTCGAAGGCCATAAAATGCCAAAATAGCACCAAACCCCCCCAAATAACCCCATTTTAAAAAGTAGACACCCCAAGCTATTTGCTGAGAGGCATGTTGAGTCCATGGAATATTTTATATTTTGATACAAGTTGCGGGAATATGACAAACTGATTTTTTTTTGCACAAAGTTGTCACTAAATGATATATTGCTCACACATGCCATGGTTATATGTGGAATTGCACCCCAAAATACATTCTGCTGCTTCTCCTGAGTATGGGAATACCACAAGTGTGGGACTTTTTGGGAGCTTTGCTGCGTATGGGCTGCCCTGAAACCAAGCACTGCCTTTAAGATTTCTAAGGGCATACATTTTTGATTTAACTCCTCACAACCTATCACAGTTTCGAAGGCCATAAAATGCCAAAATAGCATAAACCCCCCCAAATGACCCAATTTTGGAAAGTAGACACCCCAAGCTATTTGCTGAGAGGCATAGTGAGTATTTTACAGCTCTTATTTGTTTTTGAAATTGAAGAAAGAAAATAATTTTTTTTTTTTTTTGAAATTTTCAAAACTTTGTGACAAAAAGTGAGATCTGCAAAATACTCACCATACCTCTCAGCAAATAGGTTGGGGTGTCTACTTTCCAAAATTGAGTAATTTGGGGGGATTTTGTGCCATCTGAGCATTCCATGTCTTCTGAAACTGTAATAGGTAGTGAGGAGTGAAATCAAAAATGTACACCCTTAGAAAGCCTAAAGGCGGTGATTGGTTTTTGGTGTCCCGTACGTGGCTCCAAAAAGTCTCATACATGTGGTATCCCCGTACTCAGGAGAAGCAGTAGAATGTATTTTGGAGTGTAATTCCACATATGCCCATGGCATGTTTGAGCAATATATCATTTAGTAACAACTTTGAGGAAAAAAAAAATATTTTTCCAGCAACTTGTGTCAAAATATAAAATATTCCATGGATTCGACATGCCTCTCAGCAAATAGCTTGGGGTGTCTACATTCCAAAATAGGGTAATTTGGGTGGTTTTGAATTGTCCTGGCATTTTATGCACAACATTTAGAAGCTTATGTCGCAAATCACCCACTATTCTAACCACTTGAAGACAAAGCCCTTTCTGACACTGTTTGTTTACATAAAAACTTATTTTTTTTGCAAGAAAGTTAAATTGAACCCCCAAACATTATATTGTTTTTTAAAGCAAAGGCCCTACAGAATAATATGGTGGGTGTTGCATTTTTTTTCCACACAGCATTTGCGCAGCGATTTTTCTAACAATTTTTTGGGGGAAAAAATACACTTTTTTTATTTTAAAGCACTAAAACACACTATATTGCCCAAATTATTGATGAAATAAAAAAGATGATCTTAGGCTGAGTACATGGATAACAAACACGTCATACTTTAAAACTGCACATAAACGCGCAGTGGTGACAAACTACATACATTTTTAAAAGTTTTTAAAAGCCTTTACAGGTTACCACATTAGATTTACAGAGGAGGTCTACTGCTAAAATTACTGCCCTCGATCTGCCCTTCATGGTGATACCTCACTTGCATGGTACAATTGCTGTTTACATATGACTCCAGACCAACGCTTGCGTTCGCCTTTGCGCAAGAGCAGGGGGGGACAGTGATGCTTTTTTTTTATTATATATATATATATATATATTTATTTAGCTTTTTTGATTTTATTTGTAAACTGTTCCTTCCATATTTCTTTTTTACCATTTTTATTATCTCAGGGAATGTAAATATCCCTTATGATAGCAATAGTTAGTGGCAGGTACTGTTTAAAAAAAAAAAAATGGGGTCTAGATCTTTCCTCTGCCCTCAAAGCATCTGACCACACCAAGATCGATGTGATAATATGCTTTCCCAATTTCCCAATGGCTCTGTTTATATTCAGGGGGGGGGGCATTCCCTCCCACTGAATGTAAAAGCAGTCTAGAGGCTAACTGTGGCTGAAAAGAATGATACCAAGATGATACCTAAACCCGCAGGCATCATTCTGGTATACCCATTCAAAGTCCAAAGTCCAGCAACATACCAGTACATTGATGGTTCTTGTTGGACATGTATTGTAATCTTTTTTTTTCATGCAGCCTGTTGGCTGAACGAAAAAAAGATTGATCAGTGGGTATGACCACCATTAGAATACCTCCCTTCATCCACCCACTTCTAATAATGGGCATACATGCACCATTTATATATGCCGAAGCATGGGGGCATCCTCCCGCAAAAAAGTTATGCCGCGTACACACGGTCAGACGTTTCCACGGGAAAGCCTCCGTAGAAATGTCAACTGTATGTACGTGGCATTAGGAGCAAAATCGCTCCTCCGTCCCTAATGCCCCTTGCTTCGGCATATATGCTCCTACAGTGCTGGAGTCGCGGCTTTATATACGGTGGGAGCAAACGCTGTTGCTGTCACGCTAAATAAATCTGTGCTGCAACTGAATGGCGTACCTGCTAAGCAAATGATGGTTAACATTAAAACAAAGTAACATTACAGTATAGAAGTAAGACCATACCTGCAAAGCAAATACCAAAAAAAAACATAGTAAAAAATAAAAACATTTTTTAACGCAACCCGTGCCTAAAATATATATATGCCGAAGCATGGGTGCATCCTCCCGCAAAAAAGTTATGCCGCGTACACACGGTCGGACTTTTCCATGGGCAAGCTTCCGTAGGAATGTCGACCGTATGTACGCGGCATTAGGCGCAAAATCGCTCCTCCGCCCCTAATGCGCCCATACTCCTACAGCACTGGAGTCACGGCTTTATATATCATGGGAGCAAATGCTGTTGCTGTCAAGATAAATAAGTCCACGCAACAGCTGAATGGCATACCTGAAAACAGTAAAGTAAATTACATACCTGAAAAGAAAGCATGAAAAAACATAACAATAAAACTTTGCAGAATAGAATACAGTAAAAAAGAGCAGAACAATAGAGAGAGAATAGAGAGGGAGAGAACAATAAAACGACAACTATTTTTGTTTTTTATTTTATATCTTTTTTGTGTTTTTATTTTTTATATAGAAAACGCTTCCAAAAAACGGTTAGCGATCGCAGGGATCATGCCTGTCTCTGCGAACGCTGCAGTTATGTGTGTTGTGTTTTGTAGATGAGAGTGATCGATCAATACTGCACTTGGGTGGGTTGGGCTGGGCTGGGCGGAGGGGCAAAATGCAGGTGCTAGCGTGTATCTGGGCTGATTTCACTAACAATGCGTTTTTGGGTACCCTAAACTGCTGGGTACGCTAGTATAGATCTAACCATATCAGGTATCGATCCATTCAGATACTATACCACCATAAAGGGTGTATGCTTTGCGCGTGGGTGTAAGCGCTACTGGCACTAACCTGGGGCAACGCAGGGTGACGCAGACCCTAACTGACGCTAAAATGTAATTGATATCACCCACCGGGCGATCAGGGGGTTAAACGTTTATTGGGTTATATACGATGGGTGCCCTGATGCTATAAACAGCAAACTAACTAACCAGTGTCAACTGTAACACTTATACGGTGATCACTGGTGAAAGAGTTAACTAGGGGACAATCGGGGGGTTAAAACCTTTGTTAGGTAATATATAAGGGTACCTAACGCTTTATAAAAACCTGGCGGCGAACCTAAATAACTAAATAACTAACTGGCTAACCAACAAGATGGCATGTTTTGAGTTTGTGAAAAAGGCGGAAGATTCCCAAAATGTATGGTGGAAGGTGCTCTGGTCTGATGAGACATTTTGGTCATCAAAGAAAACATTATGTCTGGCAAATCCAACACATCACATCACTTAAAGAACACCATCCCCACAGTGAAACATGGTGGTGGCAGCATCCTGCTGTGGGGATGTTTTTTAGTAGTCGGGACTGGGAAACTGGTCAGAGTTGAGGGAAAGATGGATGGTGCTAAATACAGGGATATTCTTGAACAAAACTTGTACCATTCTGTGTGTGATTTGAGGCTAGGACAGAGGTTCACCTTCCAGCAGGACAATGACCCCAAACACACTGCTAAAGCAACACTTGAGTGGTTTAAGGGAAAACATGTAAATGTTTTGGAATGCCTAGTCAAAGCCCAGACCTCAATCCAATAGAAAATCGGTGGTTAGACTTAAAGATTGCTGTTCACAAGCACAAACAATTCCGACTTGAAGGAGCTGGAACAGTTTTGCAAGGAGTAATGGGCATAAATCCCAGTGGTAAGACATGGCAAGCTCATAGAGACTTATCCAAAGTGACTTGGAGCTGTGATAGTCGCAAAAAGGTGGCTCTACAAAGTATTGACTAGTTATGCACATTTACTTTTTTCTGTTATTGTGTTCTATTTGTTGTTTGCTTCACAATAAAAAAAAAATATTCAAAGTTGTGGGCATGTTCTGTAAATTTAAATGATGCAAATCCATGTTAATTCCAGGTTGTGAGACAACAAAACATGAAAACTGCCAAGTAGCTTTGGCTACATACAGCAAGCCAGTAGAATTTGTCTTCTGCTGCCAGAGAGTTTTAGCACATAACTGCCATTCGGGAGAAGACTTGTAATTTTTTAATACAACACTTCCTCTGACTGCAGGCAGGCAGATGACATCATGATCTCTAATCTTTGTTTTCTAAATGTGTTACAGACCTGTGTTGCAGGCTGTCCCTGCTGCTGCTCCAGTCTCTGTGCAGGCACCTGCCTCGAATATTACTTCTGTAAGAAGTAAGTCTGGTTATGCTCTGCTTCCCCAGTGATTTGGGGGTGATCCAGTTCAATTCATAGGGTTTCTGAACCAGGTTGGGATATACTTTAAGATGCTGCCCCAGGTGTATCTCATGGACAGAAGCAAAGTAGGCTTTATAATTTCTTTGCTTTCTGATAGAGCCTTGGCCTGGGCAAACCCTACATGGGAGACGCAAAAACCTATTGTCCTGAGTTACCCAGAGCTTGTGGCTTCCTTTAAAAGGATATTTGACTTTCCTGCACGCTCCACTTCTGATACCAAAGGCCTCATGTCCATCAAACAAAGTACGAGAACCGTTTCCGATTACGCCATTGAATTCTGTACTCTGGCAGCAGAGGTCATGTACCTAGGTGTGTTTGAACCAGGATCTTCCTGGTCCCACAGCTGCAGCCTTACCTGTTGTGCTACAGAGGAGATGTGGACTTTTTGAAATGTCCTTGCCGTATTAAGCCTTACCTTGAATTCACTAGCTCCACCTGCTGTCAGCTGTGGACAATTTTCAATCAATGCAGCCCATAAATAGGAAGTGATGCTATCTCTCAGCGCCATTTGTGTGGATTAGCTCCCTGGCTTTTCTGACTGCTTGTGATCTTTAATATTGTGTTGAACTTCTGCCTGAATCCCTGACTACTCTCTAGCCTCTCTACCTCTCTAGCCTGCTGATTGTGTACTTCACCACCAGCTCATGTATGACCTTTGCCTGCCTGACCACTCTCTGGATTTCAATTGTGTACCATTTTGCCTGACCTGTTGCCAACCTAATCTGCCTGACTCTGTTTTCGCCTCAATCCTCAGCACACAAGATCCACTTCGGACAGTACCTATCACAGGTGCCTTACATTACAAATGGGCCACAATGGCAGCGGACCCTGCTGAGATTGTTAAGGCGATTTCATGGGACAATTGATTGGAGCTCATGAACATCATCTTTCTTCCCTGGATTCCAAGTTAGATTTGGTTTGCCTGGTTCCTCTGCAACGGTCCAGACTCCAGATTCCTCTCCTGCTACGATCCAATCCACCTTTTCTGTACCACCCAAACTTCTCTTGCCTGACAAGTTTGGTGGTGATACTGAGGACTGCAGAGGCTTTTTAAATGTTTGCCTTTTGCATTTGCGCAACAACCCTGGGACTTTTAGCACTCTGTCTGCCAAAGTGACTTTTGTAATTTCCTTGTTAAAGGGGAAGGCCCTGGCCTAAGTCTCTCTTTATCTGGAACGCAATGATCCTGTGCTGCAAGATGCTGACAAGCCAGATAGAGCTTCTGCAGCAGAGTACTCGCTCTTGGACATGCAACAGGGCACCAGGTCTGTGGCACAATATGCTATCATGTTCCGTACCCTTGCTGCGGAGACTAATTGGGACTCAAGGGCATTACGTGCAGCCTTCCGAAAAGGTCTTGTAGATCACATCAAAGACGAATTAGTCTATAAGGATTCCCCAGAAAACCTTGAGAAATTCATAGAGCTGTGTGTTCGTCTGGATGTCCGATATCATGAAAGGTGCCAAGAGAGACTTAGAACTCGCAAGTTTCATAGGCCAGTTTTCTATTTGGCCCCTAACTTCCAAGCACCACTTTCAGCTAGAACCGGAAGTCTCAGTTGAACCCCAGGCACCTGTGGAACCCATGGATGTAAGACGTCTCCACCTAACTGAGACGGAGAAACAAAGGAGGTGTGCATTGGGCCTATGCCTGTACTGTGGATTTAAAGGACATTTATTATCTGTCTGCCCTTACCGTTCTGTAAAAGGCAAGGGTCTAATCAGTGTTGGAGGAGCTAGCTTAGACCTTACAGGTATATCCTCCAAGACCAAGATTACCATTCCTGCAATTATCCATTTACCCTCTAAACTTGTCTCCTGTGAGGCTTTTGTGGATTTTGGAGCTGCTGGCATATTCTTGGACTACATTTTTGCTAAAGAAAATAACATCCTATTTGTTCCAAAGTCCAGACCCCTGAACATTACCACCCTTGGTATGGAAAACCCTTGGGAGGTGGCATTGTAAAATTTGAGACTACGACAATCACCCTTCAGGTAGGCGTACTCCACAAAGAGGAAGTTGTCTTGTCTCTTATTGATTTTCCACTTCTGCCTGTTATCATTGGTTACCCATGGTTACAACAACATAACCCTTCTTTTGTTTGGGAAAATGGAGAACTAACCTCTTGGGGGTCGTTCTGTCATCCAAACTGTTTGTTTCAACCCAAAAGACTTTCTGCTTGTATGTTTGCTCCCGTGGCCATCCCACCTACCTTGCCTCGTGAATACCATGAGTTTGCCGACGTATTTTGCAAGCAAAAGGCAGAGTTTTTACTCCCACATCGTTCGTTTGACTGTGCAATTAAATTGATTCCTGGAGCACCTCTTCCGAAAGGAAGAACCTACCCCCTATCTTTGCCTGAACAAAAATCCATGGAGGAATATGTAAAAGACAACTTGGAAAGAGGTTTTATCCGACCCTCTTATTCTCCAGTAGGGGCGGGTTTTTCCTTTGTTGAAAAAAAAGATGGTGGTCTTCGAACATGCATAGACTATCGAGGGTTAAATCAAATTACCGTAAAAGACTCCTACCCTTCACCTCTCATTCTTGAACTGTTTGATGTACTTAAGGGGGCCGTTATCTTCTCCAAGCTAAACCTACTGTATCTTCAGACTGCAAGACGTCTGAACTTCCATCAGGCTCGATGGGCCCTGTTTTTCTCCCATTTAACCACTTAAGGACCGCCTACTGCACATTTACGTCGGCAGAATGGCACGGCTGGGCACATCAACGTGTATATATACGTTGGTTTTAGTACCCAGCCGTGGGTCGCGGGCGCGCGCCCGCGGGCCCGCGACCCGGTCCGAAGCTCCAGGACCGGGACCGCGGGATTCGCGGACCCGATCGCCGCTGCAGTGCGGCGATCCGTCCCTGGAGCGGAAGAACGGGGAGAGCCGTGTGTACACACGGCTTCCCCGTGCTTCTCTGTGGCCGGAGCATCGATTGCGTCATCCCTGTAATAGGGGGACGCGATCGATGACGTCACACCTACAGCCACACCCCCCTACAGTTGTAAACACACACATTAGGGCACACATTCCCTACAGCGCCACCTGTGGTTAACTCCCAAACTGCAACTGTCATTTCCACAGTAAACAATGCAATTTAAATGCATTTTTTGCTGTGAAAATGACAATTGTCCCAAAAATGTGTCAAAATTGTCCGAAGTGTCCGCCATATTGTCGCAGTCACGAAAAAAATCGCTGATCGGCACTATTAGTAGTAAAAAAAAAATTATTAATAAAAATGCAATAAAACTATCCCTTATTTTGTAAACGCTATAAATTTTGCGAAAACCAACCGATAAACGCTTATTGCGATTTTTTTTACCAAAAATATGTAGAAGAATACGTATCGGCCTAAACTGAGGAAAAAAAATGTTTTTTTATATATTTTTGGGGGATATTTATTATAGCAAAAAGTAAAAAATATTGCATTTTTTTTTAAATTGTCGCTCTATTTTTGTTTATAACGCAAAAAATAAAAACCGCAGAGGTGATCAAATACCACCAAAAGAAAGCTCTATTTGTGGGGAAAAAAGGACGCAAATTTTGTTTGGGAGCCACGTCGCACGACCGCGCAATTGTCTGTTAAAGCGACGCAGTGCCGAATCGCAAAAACCCCTTGGGTCATTTGCCAGCGTATTGGTCCGGGTCTTAAGTAGTTAAATTGTGTTCTTTCTTATGTTCCTGTGCATAAAAACAAAAAAGTCGATGCTCTTTCCAGACAGTTCACTACCTCTGAAGAAGATCAACCTACTGAGCAGTATATAATCCCACCTCACAAAATTGTCGCACAGATCTCTACGGCTCTTTCCCAACAGTTACAAGAAACCCAGAATCGTGTTCCCCAAGGCTTGAAGATACCACCAGGTCACCTGTTCATAGCCCCTAGCCCCTAGCACAGTTCTGACAGTACAAACCAGCCAGATGTCTGAGGCCAACAGGGCTTGTTCACCTTTTGAGACCCTTTGCCAGCAGGTCTCTGCTCTTACGGAAGAAGCACAGAAGCTGCAGGACGGATACCTTCAAGTCGATGGCCGCCTTCAGGAGCTTGCTGGACGACACGGTCCCTCCGCTCCAGCCACAGCTTTCACTACTGGAGCTGCAGCCCCACAGGCTTCCGCAAATCCAGTCATGGTAGTGACTCCTGAACCTAGAGTCCCAACTCCTAAACGATTTTCGGGCGATCACAGGAAATACAGTGCCTTCAAAAATGCATGCTCTTTGTATCTCGCGCTGCAACCCAGAACATTCTTTTCAGAAGCAGTCAAAGTGGGCTTCGTCATATCTCTTCTCTCCGAGGAACCACAGGCATGGGCACATGGCCTCATGGAACAGAGAAGTCCAGTGCTGGATACACTTGACACTTTTTTCGAACATATGGCTAAACTCTACGATGACCAACAACGGCCGAAACCATTCTTCAAAACTTAAGTCAGGGTAGGAGACCAGTAGAAGACTACACGGCTGAGTTTCGGAAGTGGTCAGCCGATACCGGCTGGAATGAAGCAGCCCTAAAGTATCAGTTCCGGCAGGGACTTTCAGAATCACTCAAAGGCGAGCTAGCCAGAACTGAAACCCCTACTACACTAGAGGACTTAATTCAAGCTGCTACTCAATTGGATAGACATCTACGAGAACGGCGCTCCGAGCGTTTCCAAACGTCTCGTTCAACCTGGATTCCTCCAAGACCAGTTCCTACGCATCCACCTCCTCCAGCCTCTTCCTCCAACCCAGTCCCTGACCCAGAACCTATGCAGCTTGGTCTGGTCCGTTCTCCTCTACACCCAGGAAGAAAGGCAATGCAGGCGTCAAGCCAACCTGTGTCTGTATTGTGGAGGCACCGGCCACTTCCTTCGCACCTGTCCGGTGAGACCCAGTAAGTGTGCATCCAAGCCCGCTTCCGACTGCCGTGTTGTCAGTGCTCCACAGACTTACCTTACTCTCTTTATTTCTCTACAGCTGCCGGAAGGGGTAACCCGCTTACCAGCGATCATTGACTCAGGTGCTTGCAGTAGCTTCTTGGACTCTGCCCTTGCTCTGAAGCTACGTTTTCCCCTTCATCCGAAAGATCATCTACAAGTACGCCTGGCGGATGGCTCTTTCCCTCGTTCAGGACTAGTCACACAGCAGACCAATCCTGTTTTGGCCGTCACAGATTCTGGACACCAGGAACTTCTTCAACTGGATTTAATCTCATCTCCCATATTCCCTATTATTTTAGGCATTCCCTGGCTACAATTACATCAACCACATATCGCCTGGGGCAGCAAGGAGGTCAACTTTGTTTCATCCTATTGCTCTCAACATTGCCTCACACCGGTTACCACCGCCTGTTCCACCGTCACCGCCACATCAGAGAATCTCCAACACATCCCTCCAGCATACCGGGAATTCACAGACATTTTTGACAAGCAACAGGCCGACCATCTACCCCCTCACAGGCCTTATGATTGCCCTATCGACCTGCTACTCGGTGCAGAAATTCCTTTTGGCCGTATTTTTCCCCTATCAGAGACTGAACTAAAGGCCTTGAAAAACAGTTTATTTGCCCTTCCTCCTCCCCTGCGGGAGCAGGAATCTTCTTTGTGGAGCAAAAGGACGTCTCCCTCAGACCCTGCATAGATTACAGGGAGTTGAACAAAATTACTGTTAAAAACAGATACCCGCTACCCCTCATTCCTGAGCTCTTCCAACGTTTCCGGTCTGCCTAGATCTTCTCCAAATTGGACCTTCGGGGTGCTTACAACCTCATCCGAATCAGAGCAGGGGATGAGTGGAAGACTGCTTTTAGATCCAGATTTGGACACTTTGAGTATCTCGTAATGCCATTCTGCCTCTGCAACGCCCCGGCTACTTTCCAACATCTTGTCAACGACATTTTTCGGAAACACCTGGACGAGTTTTTTGTGGTCTATCTGGACGATATCCTTATTTTTTCTGCTTCCATTGAGCTTCATCGGGAACATGTCAAGATAGTTCTCACGACTCTTAGACACCATAAATTGTACCTGAAGGCCGAGAAATGTGAGTTCGAAAAGAGTACAGTACAATTCCTCGGTTTTATCGTCTCTACCTGTGGAGTTGCCATTGACCCACAAAAAGTCCAAGCCATTCAAGACTGGCCAGCTCCCAAAGACAAAAGAGGGGTGCAACGTTTTATTGGGTTTGCTAACTTTTATAGACGGTTCATCACTGGGTTCTCCACCATAGTAGCACCCATTACCAAGCTCACCCGTCAAGGCAATCATTTTGTTTGGTTACAGGAGGCCCAGGAAGCCTTCCTTAAACTCAAGTCAGTATTTACTTCAGCACCTGTTCTACGCCACCCCGATCCGGCACTACCCTTTATACTTGAGGTTGACGCCTCCGAGACAGCTGTTGGGGCAATTCTATCCCAAAGACAGGGACTAAAGGCCCTCCTACATCCTGTAGCTTTTGTAGGAGTTTTTAGCGATTAAGTTCGCTCTGGAAGAGTGGAGATACTTGTTGGAAGGAGCAGTTCACCCTGTTATGATCTTCACAGATCACAAAAATCTAGAATAACTGCGATCGGCAAAACGGTTGAGACCCAGGCAAGCCTGTTGGGCTCTTTTCTTCACCCGGATTCATTTCCTCATATCCTACAGACCCGGTTCCAAGAACGGGAAGGCAGATGCTCTATCTAGAATGTTTTTGGAAACCCCCTTGGCATTAGAGCCTGGCACCATTTTATCTTCACAGAACTTCCTCTTACGCAATCGGATCTTCTAACCTCTCTTAAAACTGCATCCAGGCACTGCTCCAACCAGGGGACTCTTCCCCTTGAAAGGCGGGACGAGTTGCTCTGGACTCGAGGCAAGATTTTTGTTCCCATGGAAACCCGGTACCTAGTCCGTAGTACCTTCCACGATCACAAACTGGCGGGCCATTTCGGAGCTCGAAAGACCGCAGAACACCTTCTGGTGGCCAAGCTGGAGGCAGGATTGCAAAGCATATACATGTACTCGTTGCCAATGCAACAAAGGGCCAAGTACAAAGAGTTGGGGCTTACTTAAGCCTCTGCCCATCCCTGAACGACCATGGTCGGAAGTCTCCATGGACTTTATTGTGGATCTCCCTCCTTCCGGGGGTTTTACCTCAATTTTCTTTGTCATCGACCGTCTTTTCAAGATGGCACACTTCTTACCCATGGTGGGCACCCCCTCTGCTACAGAAACAGCCAAAGTTTTCTTTAAAGAAGTTGTCCGGCTTCACGGGACTCCCAAAAGTATCGTCTCTGACAGAGGAGTGCAATTTAAGTCCAAATTTTGGAAGGAACTCTGTAAATCTCTTGATATCAAAGTTTGTCTTTCTTCGGCCTATCACCCACAGAGCAATGGTCAGACAGAAAGGACGAACCAGACCCTGGAGCAATATCTCCGCTGCTTCTGTTCTGCTTCCCAGGATGCAAAAGAAAATAAGATTGCGCTAAAAAATATATCAATATAAAGGTTAAGTGAAGTGCGTGACACAATAATATTCAGATGAATGTTAATCATACATAAACAGTCCACCAAAGGCAAGTTCATGAATAATCTCCACCAGAAATGCACTTACAATATCGTGGATATGCAGAGCGTATAAAAAAGCCGGCCGGCTTGGAACACACAGCCCTTATCCGGGTAGAGAAAAAAAAGTGCATTTCTACTTGCTTTTATTAATTAAAATAAGGATTTTACACTATGTGAGCCCTTTATTTTTTTGCATACCCTCGGATCGCTATTGGGAGTGACTCTCATATTCCCAGGATACTGACTACCTTGGCTACCATCGATCCCAGTCTCTTACCTTGCTCTTTATGATCTCCTTTAACCAGGGATCATTTTCATCTGGTAAGAGAATATATATCATTGTGGTGGAGGTACTTACCTTTCCGGCATTGTTCTAGTGTGAAAACGTCTTGCACATGGTGGAGATTATTCATGAACTTGCCTTTGGTGGACTGTTTATTTATGATTAACATTCATCTGAATATTATTGTGTCACGCACTTCACTTAACCTTTATATTGATATATATTTTAGCGCGATCTTATTTTCTTTTGCATATTGTTTGGTGTGGTATAACACCTTTTTGATCGCCGCTTCTTTTCTGTGTATTTAACAAGCGCAATATTTTTCCTTTTACTGCTTCCCAGGATGACTGGTCCTCACTATTTCCATCCTCAGAATTTGCGTACAACAATTCCATCTATTCCACAACCAAACAAACTCCCTTTTGGTCCAACTTCGGGTTTCACCCTTCATTACTGCCTAGCTCTATTCCAGAGACGTTGGTTCCGGCCGTTCAGGAGCACATAACCTCCGTTCAACTAAATTTCAGGAAACTCCAGGAGATGATGCATCAGGCTCAGGAGGACCACAACAATGTTTTTGATAGGAGGAAAAAGGAGTGCCCGACCTTCGAAATTGGGGAGAAAGTCTGGTTGTCAGCTGCAAACCTCAGGTTACACATAGCTTCTCGGAAGTTAGGTCCGAGGTTCATCGGACCCTTCAAGATCAAACGAAAAATCAATGATGTGGCTTTCGAGTTAGCTCTACCTAAGTCTTACAGAATTCATCCCGTCTTCCATGTCTCCTTGCTGAAGCCTGTCTTTCCTGAGTCCTTCCCTGAGAGGGAAGAATTTCCACCCTCACCAGTTGAGGTCGAAGGTGAGATGGAATTTGAGGTTGAGGCCATTCTGGGTTGCAGGATGAGAGGAAGACAGCTTTAGTATCTGGTCAAGTGGAAAGGGTACCCTCCGGAAGATAATTCATGGGAACCATCAAGGAATTTACATGCTAATTCGAGCATTTCATCAAGACCATCCAGAACTGATGTCCAGCTTGGGCGTCCAGAGTCCGCCCCTTGGGGGGCACTGTCAGGGAACCAGTAGCTCCAGCGGCCGATTTGCGTTACGGCGCATGCCCGTGCCTGTGCGGGGCATGCGCATGCGTGCCGCTGCATTCCAGCGTGGCTCCGTTCCACAGCAAGTGAGTGGGCACGTGCGTAGGCGTGCGCTTGCGCGCACAGCCACGCGCGCATCCACCAATCAAGACACAGCCCAGCCTATTTAAACCAGCCCCAAACCTATGGCGGGTTGCTGGTTTGTTGTCAGCTTATCATGTTGCAGTACTTTTAAAAAAAAATAAAAACCTTGACCTATCTTTGACCCGGATTGAACCTGACTCCTCTACGCCTTCTCCTGCACTTGACCCTCGTTTTGTTTCATCGGATCTACTGCTGGCTATGCTCCTTTGACCCCTGGCTTGTATCTTGGACTTTGTACCTTCTCCTATCCCTGACCATTGGCTTGCTACCCTGATCTGTTTATTGTCCTGATCTGAACTGGTTCTCAGTTTCCTGAACTTTGTTTGCACCTGGATCACTATCAGTATCTGCCACGGCCTTGCTCTGTGACCACGGATCAAATCTTCAGTGATCTGCTATCAAACCATCATCCACCGCTGGTAACCGGTGGCTCTTTGTGCCCTTCCCCACTGTCTCCACCTCCAGGGGGTGAAGTGCACAGAGTCGCAAAGGTAACCGCCCTCGGCATCTCGGCCTCAGTGAGTACTTATCCTGACAGTTCTGACACAGTGCCACTCCACTTGCCATTGAGGCTATTGATGGGAGACCTCTACAGCATGTCCATGTGACTCATGAGACTGCTCCATTGACCATGAATGTAGGGGCTCTTCACCATAAGACAATCCAATTTCATAGCCTTTGTGTCTAAGCAGCTTCATGCCACTCCACTTGCCATTGAGGCTATTAATGGGAGACCTCTACAGCCTGCCCATGTGACTCATTAGACTGCTCCAATGCAGTAAGACATGTTTTCAGAAAGTGGCTAAGGTCTTGTGCATCTCTTCCCTCTCCTCTTTTCTAGAGGAATACCGCAAATTTAGCGATGTCTTTGACAAGGGTCAAGCCAGTAGTTTGCCTTCACCCCGGTTGTATGATTGCGCAATTTGGTGATATGCCTTCCCATGGTCAGGTTTACCCTTTGTCTGTCTTGAAGGATAAAGCTATGGAGGACTATGTTGCTGATGCACTTTCTCAAAGCTTCACCTGCAAATTCTCACCTTATGCTGGCTTCTTCTTTGTGAAAAAGAAGAGTGGTGCACTGAGACCATATATCGATTATAGGGGTCTCAATCGCATCACGATTAAGAACACCTACCCGATTCCAATAATTACAGAATTATTTGACTGCCTCACTACAGGACAGGACATTACAAATTCCTTGTAAAGCCATTTGGTCTTTGCAATGCTCCTGCAGTTTTTCAGGAGTTCATCAACAATGTCCTCCGAGATATGTTGCAGCAATATGTGGTAGTTTATGTCGACGATATTCTCATACTGTATATTCTAAATCACTAGAGAACCATCTCACAGATGTCTGCTACAGAGGCTGAGAGATAATAACCTGTATTGCAAGTTAAAGAAGTGAGAGTTCCATCGTGAACAGATTAAGGCCCAGATTCATAAAGCAATTACGCCTGTCTAACTGGTGTTAGACAGGAGTAATTTCAAATTTCGCGCGCCGTATCACTAGTTTGAATCCTCAAACCATGATACGGCGGCTTCGGGCTTCGATCCGAGAGGCTTACATCTTCGTAAGCCTTCGGATCTACGCTGCGATATTTTTGCGGCCGCTGGGAGGAGTTCGCGTCGTTTTCATGCGTCGGGATATGCAAATGTGTTTTTACGGCGATCCATGAAGATACGAGCGGTCTTCGCAATCGCTTACGTCTGGGTTTTTTTACGTACTGTTAGACCAGCTTTTTGCTGGTCTAACGGTGCGTAGCCCATGTTAAGTATGGCCGTCGTTCCCGCGTCGAATTACATTTTTTTTTTTTTTTTACGTAACTCGTTCGGGAATAGAAATGTCCGTAAACGACGCTACTCAAACAACGAATGACGTAACGACGTGATTTCGCGCAATGCACGGCGGGAAATTTGCGAACGGAGCATGCGCAGTTCGATCGCCGTGGGAACGCGCCTATTTTAAATCCTTCATGCCCCCTACTCGCGTAGATGGATTGCGACGGGAGAAATACACTACGCCGCCGTCGTTTACTGGACAAAATCTACTTGGATTCCACGTAGAGCCAGGTAAAAAACGGTGGCGTAGTGTATTTCTGATACGCTACGAGAATCTAATTCTCTCTGAATCTGGGCCTAAATGTCTGGGTTAGGACATTTCTACTGACAATTTTCAATGGACCCAGAGAAATTATCTGCAGTTCTACAGTGGCCTCGACCTGTTGGTCTACATCCGTTACGTTTTCTTGACTTTGCCAATTATTATCAAAAATGTATTTGGAACTTCTCTTCTCTGGTAAAACCCCTGATTGATATTACCAGAAAGGACGGTAACCCACAGAATTGGCCTCCCGATTCCATTGAGAGACTCAAAGGCTTTAAGGTTGCCTTTGTTTCAGCTCCTGTGTTGGCACATCCTGATCCTACACTACCATTAATTTTTGAGGTAAATGCATCTGAGACGTGAGTAGGCGCCCTTCTCTAAGAGCCCTATGCATCCTTGTGGTTACTTTTCTAAGAAATTGTCTCCTGCAGAATGCAATGATGAGCTTGGAGACAGAGAATTGTTAGCTATCATTTTAGCTCTTAAAGAATGCAGGCATTTCCTCGAAGGTACCACTATGCCAATGCTCATTTTGACTGATCATAAGAATCTCACATTCTTGTCTGAGGATAAATGCTTATCTCCCAGAAGAGCGCATGGGCTTTTATATGGCAAGATACAATTATCTCATTCTTACCCGGTACTAAGGATGTAAGAAAGAATAAAAAGATCAACTGCGCTGAGAGACAAAGATAAGTAAACAAATGAAAAAAATATGGAGCAACTGAGTACTCTATATTGGTGAAATGGGGAGCAACTAAATGCTCAAAAGAAGCTGCACCTGACTGTACTAGCTGAAACAGTGTAAATAAACAATAAAAAACAGAATGCGCTACAGATTTATCAAAATAAACATCAGAACAATATTGACATAAATAATAGTCTGTATAAGTATGTATACGAAACAAGGTGAAACACAATCTTGTATAGGCAACGTGGATTCAATACACCGGTGAAGTGAATATGGACACAAACTTTATGGTGACACTCTCATGAGAAGTGCTGATAGGAGATCCTTCACCATAAGAATATAAGTATATATTCCCAATTAAGGGATGGGGCGTGGGACTATACGAATGCACTTGGATATGCTTAAATGTTAACACTAGTATTAGTAGCTCTGAGGTCACAGGAACCAACGAACAGACCAAAACAATTTATATATAAAAATATACATTTTAATATTACATATTATTAAATACATACAAGAGGTTAAAAAACATGGTCATATAATAGATTGAATGTCACCATTGGTAGATTCTTATAATATTATATACAGTAGGTCCGACATGTTTCGCCCTCGGGCTTCCTCAGGGACGTGTGTATACAGTATATAAATCTCAATCTATGAGTAAATGAATAGAAATGTAATAAGACATTGCAATATTTTAACAGTATATAATTAATATCACATGTGCATAAGAGCGTAAGTACGGTGACTATTCTGATTAAATAGAGTATGTGTACCAGAAGTAATTACAAATTAGAAATAAAAATTCGTTAAGGAAGAGCAAAATAAATCAATTGAATTATTTGGTGTCTGTCGTTTTTTTCAAACATATTGACATATAGGATGTATAGTTACCTCAAAGATGACCGTGTCTCACTGGCCACAGGTTATTCCAACACTGTTGCGAGGTGGAGTCGCAAATAGCGACTGAGTCCTACAGGCTGAATATGTGAAACCGAGCACTCCTAGTGGGGAATATATGAGTGTGTATTTAAAATCGGATCGCCGATCATAGAGATGAAAAATAAGAATAAAAAAATAAAAAATATAAAAATAAAAATAAAAAGAGAAAGAATGTAATGATGAGTGGTGCTGGGTTTAATTTGACCAACAGGGTATAGTAGTAGAGTACTGGATTAGAATATGGACATACAAATTGGTTCATGCTTGATTATATCAGAAAATATATAGTTAATGGTAACCAAACAAAAGTATAATAGTATGTACTGAACACATAATGTGTTAAACAGTGTTCATATGTTAATTAGTTAATTTAGTATTGACCATATTCGATTTGTATTGTAGAACTAGGGAGAAAGAAATCTACACATTGGTTCTAATTAAAGTAATGGCCAATGCAGTATGAGAAATAGAAAGATAGTATGTAGTCAAAATTATAAGGCATATAAATACAGATAGCCTGGAAAGTTTTTTGTGTAGATAATAGGTAGTTGATCATATCATCAGCATTGAGACATCCATCTCCCTTGCATTCCGCCCATTCCCATAGAGGCGTGATTACAGCGCAGCACCAATGGAGGCTCCTTCAGACACCTCCTCTGATGCACACTCCGCCCAATATCAGATTCTGATGTGTGCTACGTTAGACACCTGTGGGACTATATAAGAGTTCAATCAGCACACACAACACACTCAGGCCATTAGGGGAGACCACGCGCTTGTTATCCATGATACAGGTATATACTCCTTCTTCTCTTTGAAGATACCTATCCTTGCTTATTATTTTATATCGCACCTCTATGCGTTCATATGCACATTTCTATACTATGTGCTGTTACATTCACTTACTCTTTTTTTTTTTCTCCCTATATCTGCACTAGTCTGTGCGTGATATTTTAGCTGCTGTGTTCCACTCCTTCCAATATAATTTAAACATCTGATACATCTCTTCTCTTCAGAAGAAGTTAATAGAGGTATTTTCAAATTTAATTTGTAAACACCCATTCTTACCTAGTCCTAACATGTCCCCTTTGTTTAACCAACACTTATCTCTTTCCATCCTATTTATAACCCTAACACCAACTTTCTTTTTCTTGGTTTCTCTTCCTTTCCCTCCCCCTCTTATTCATTCATCCCTTTCACACACTCTTTCTTGTCCTTTTCTTTTTCATTTTTCCATCTTTCTATTATTTCATGATTTTTTCATATATTTATCCCCCTTCTCCTCATCTTTAATCCCTCTTTCTATTCTTTCATTCACATTCATACTTTTTCTTTATTTATTATTTAATTCATTCTTTATTTTTTTCCATTTTTATATAATTTTTTTATATTTTTTATATTTTTGTCACTCTATTTCTTTTTCTTTTTTTTCTCTTCTTTTCCTCATTTTTGCTTTACTCTTTTCCCTATAAATTTTCTTACAAACAATATATATTCTATAAATCTTTCACCAGCAATTAACATACTGCAGCATGCGCCAGCTGCTCATCGGTTTCCCCATCCAACCATTAACTCTTTCAGGTCTATGTAAGTTCATTTAAAGTCAAATATAATACTGTGGTTTTTTTTTCTCTCCTTTGTTTTTAACTACCTATTACCTACACAAAAAACTTTCCAGGCTATCTGTATTTATATGCCTTATAATTTTGACTACATACTATCTTTATATTTCTCATACTGCATTGGCCATTACTTTAATTAGAACCAATGTAGAGATTTCTTTCTCCCTAGTTCTACAATACAAATCGAATATGGTCAATACTAAATTGACTAATTAACATATGAACACTGTTTAACACATTATGTGTTCAGTACATACTATTATACTTTTGTTTGGTTACCATTAACTATATATTTTCTGATATAATCAAGCATGAACCAATTTGTATGTCCATATTCTAATCCAGTACTCTACTACTATACCCTGTTGGTCAAATTAAACCCAGCACCACTCATCATTACATTCTTTCTCTTTTTATTTTTATTTTTATTTTTTTATTCTTATTTTTCATCTCTATGATCGGCGATCCGATCTTAAATACACACTCATATATTCCCCACTAGGAGTGCTCGGTTTCACATATTCAGCCTGTAGGACTCAGTCGCTATTTGCGACTCCACCTCGCAACAGTGTTGGAGTAACCTGTGGCCAGTGAGACACGGTCATCTTTGAGGTAACTATACATCCTATATGTCAATATGTTTGAAAAAAACGACAGACACCAAATAATTAAATTGATTTATTTTGCTCTTCCTTAACGAATTTTTATTTCTAATTTGTAATTACTTCTGGTACACACTCTATTTTATCAGAATATTCACCGTACTTGCGCTCTTATGCACATGTGATATTAATTATATACTGTTAAAATATTGCAATGTCTTATTACATTTCTATTCATTTACTCATAGATTGAGATTTATATACACACACTTCCCTGAGGAAGCCCGAGGGCGAAACATGTCAGACCTACTGTATATAATATTATAAGAATATATCAATGGTGACATTCAATCTATTATATGACCATGTTTTTTAACCTCTTGTATGTATTTAATAATATGCAATATTAAAATGTATATTTTTATATATAAATTGTTTTGGTCTGTTCGTTGGTTCCTGTGACCTCAGAGCTACTAATACTAGTGTTAACATTTAAGCATATCCAAGTGCATTCGTATAGTCCCACACCCCATCCCTTAATTGGGAATATATACCTATTTCTCTACCAGGGGCGGCAATGCTACTTGGCTAATTTGATTTACTTACAAGTGCAGGCTCTATATTTACCTTTTTTCCATAAGAATATAAGACCTGCTTACCGGATTTCCGGTGGTCTCTTATTTAAAAGAAGACCCCAGAAAGCATATGGATAATTGCTTCCGGCCGGAGTTCCATCTTAAACTGACATGCCTGTGTTTTTATTTTATCATGTAAGTGAGTTTTTGTCCTTTTTTAATAAATCTTAAACCTACGTTATTACACTATTTTGGCCTTTCTGTGTCTCTCCACGGTAATTGCCTTCAAATCCCTCATCCAGCTGTCGTGAATGGTGATCGAGACCTGGTTTTGGCCCAACTTCAACCTTCCAGCAATTTTGATAAATCTGTAGCGCATCCTGTTTTTTATTGATTACTAAGGATGTAAGGGCTGACGCATTGTCGCAACAGTTTACTTCCAAGTCAGTGCCTGTTCCTGTACTACCTCCCAATCACATTCTGGCTACTGTACGCACCAGTCTCACCTCACCTTTGGGTGACAGAATTTGTGCCATTCAGATCCAGTCTCCTCCCAAAAAAACTGGTGACTGCTGCTTTGTCCCTGAGAATCTCTACACTGCTTTGCTCCGGACTTACCATTCTTCCAAGGCAGCTAGCCATCTATGGAAGCATCAACACATTTGGGCTATTTCCAACAATTCTGGTGGCCTATTCTCCATGCTGATGTAACCACCTTTGTAGCCACTTGTTCCATGTGTGTGCAAAGTAAGACATCACAACACCTTCCAGTGGGCCTCCTACAACCCATACATAATGGAGGGAGGCCTTGGACCCACCTGTCCATGGCAACACAGTTATTCTTATGGTGGTTGACCAGTTCTCAAAAATGTCACATTGTATTCCACTAAAGAAGTTGCCCACATCCACATTTGCAAGGGAGATCTTTCGGTTATATGGGCTACCCAAGGTTATCATCTCTGACAGGGGTAGCCAGTTTGTCTCCATGTTTTGGCGAGCCTTTTGTGCACAGTTAGGAATTCGACTTTCCTTCTCCTCTGCTTATCACCCATAGTCCAATGGGACTGCAGAACGAGCCAACCAAGCTTTGGAGCAGTTTCTATGAAGCTATATTTCTGGCCACCATAATAACTGGTTCCACGTGGGTGCAGGTCCAGGAATCCTTTTTATGGGCCAGTGAGAGGTACAGACTCCATACTGACCACCGACTCTGTGTCTGGTAGTCATCTTGTGACCTCCGACTCTGTGTTCCCAACCTGAAACTGGCAGCACATTTTATTGGGCCTTTTCCGTATTCTATGTAGGATCAACCATGCTCCTGTCCTCCTCCGTGTTTTTCATAGATGTTTTACCCTCAAACCTGGTGGTCCTTTGAGGGGGAGGGGTAATTGAGGAGGGGGTACTGGCAGGGGATTGCTTTTTTAGCTCTTCCTTCTCTGTGTCCAGCTGTCGGTTCATTGCCAGTACTCATCGTTTCACAGTGGCTCACCTGTGGATCATCTCCTGCTTGTCAGTCAATCCCACAGACAGCACCTTCTGGTTATATAAACTGCCTGGTTCATTTCATCAATTGCCTTTGCGTTGGTCAACATATCTAGAGACTTTTTGCTGTGTTCCTATTAGGGTTGTCCAGATACCGATACTAGTATCGGTATCGGGACTGATACCGAGTATTTGCGGGAGTATTTGTACTTGCGGAAAAGCTCCCGATACCTAAATAGAATTCTTTTTTTGTATTTATCAACATGTTCTGTGAAAATTCTTTGAGTTTTTTACTACTGCGTGACAAGAAAATAAAACATTTTTATTCATTTTTACTCATTTTTATTCTTTTTATAATGTCTTGAGTTAGAGTTCTTCATAATTCTAAAGAAAATATCCTTAGTATGTATTGTGGTTTGAAAACTGTCACATGACATTTAAAAAAAGTATCGGTATTCGGTGTCGGCAAGTACATGAAAAAAAGTATCGGTACTTGTACTCGGTCCTAAAAAAGTGGTATCGGGACAACCCTAGTTCCTATTGAAGACTTGCCTGGCTGATGTTCCTTCTGGTTCCTGATCCTGTCTGCTGCCTCTGACTATGCCGATCTCTGGCTTCCTGATTTCCTGGCTTGTTCTGACTACCGGATGTGGCTACCGATCCCTGGCTATGTTTTGACTGCATCTACCATTTGTACCATTTTTACTAAAAGATGTGATTTTTACTTTATTTTCTGTCTCTGTCTGTTTCATATGGTTCCTGGAAAAAAAAGTATATGTAGTGCAAAAAAAGACATTAGAAGGTCTTTCATTTAAAAAATTAAATAAATGTCCCCCAGGATTAGAGTCATTGTCAATCACGATGCCCGTCACTACCACCAACCCGAAAAAATAAAATAAAATAAATGTCCACTCACACCGAAGGCCTTCGCTGTCTGCCAGCCCTGCCATCCGACAGTTCTTAAATATCTAAGAGGTGGTGTCACCTGCCATTGGCCAGGGGCATGCTGGGTCAATGGCATGCTGATAAGAGGCATTCTGGTTTGATTGTTTTTTTTTTTACTTTCAGCGGGGGAACCCTGCTGACAGCTGATGACTGATCGGTTGCTGAGGAACCGGTGGCCACCTTCTCCTTAAAAACCATGTTGTTTAGTGGTTGTTATAGATGGGGGTGCCTGTAAATTATTGTTAAACGATACACCAGCTACTGCCAAACGTTAAATTACTGCGTATTTTCACTACTAAAATACCGCATAACTTCATAAAATAACTCAAGCTTTTTTATGAATGCAAACATTTTTGAGGGAAAAAAGCTGTGTGGTATCTTACTGCATAGTCAGATGTGGTAAGATACTGCCTTGTGAATGGAGTCTATAACAGCACTAACACCCATGGTGATAAATAAATGTTCTTATTTGTGTACCTCCACCAAACAATTCAAAAAGTTCTGTTATAAATATTGACTCCATGTAAGATTTTGAAATTTTAAGGCTCCATAAAACATTAGCTAAGTATAACTTGTTTGTTTGGTAACAATAGAAAAATCTTGTGTAGCTATCCATGCAAAGCATTTCACTTAGTTGCCCAAGCTCAGTTTATTTCAGTTAGCACCACTTAAATACTGCATGTTTATTAACTAGTGAACTTTTTTTGTAGTTCAAGGGTAGAATTTGCATGGCTTGATTTTTGTTTAATAAATGTCATTTAACTTATGGAGGGATACAAGTAGTCTGTTGTGTTCTTTCAACCATCGCACAAAGCACAAAGCACATTGTTGTAGATAAACAGGTATTTTTCTGCACTTATAGCATTTATAAAATGGAAAAAATATGGTAAAATGGATTGCAGAGAAACACTGTTTTTCCCCCCAGACATACACATAGTAGTTGGCCATACACAAGACATTAGTGAACCTCTTTCAAGAACCCTTAGGTAAGCCATAGATAAAAAAAAAAAAATTCTGAAACCAGGGGATTTGGGGCATGAGGAGCTGTCCCTCGTGGGAGACCACCGTGATTATGACTAGCAGCTATAGCATGTAAGGATTCAACATGCTGGTTGTACGCAAGTCAATAAATGGTTCAACATGGACTGGTTGAGGTTCAAACCATCTATGGCCGGCGGGATGTAGTGATAATTAGTCTGTGATTAAATGGGTTCACTCTAGGTGCAAGGTCAGAAAAAAATATTTTCCAATGTGCTTACAAATATTTGACTAACCTTAGATAATCCATCCATTGATGGATCCTTTTACCTTGAATATGTTTCCTATTTAGTAATCAGTCTCAGGTGTGAGAATTAAGATGGGTAGTGTTGCATAAAAATTCTTTCAGAGTTTAGTTAGACTTCTTGTTCCAGAAACTTATTGTCTCACTAGCCTGACTTACAATTATCAAAGTGAGGAGAAACATAGCACCTGCCAAAGCCTTTTGAGGTCTACATATTGTATTAAGATTAAATGTTAACTATTCTTTTAACAAAAAGTAAAATGAGTGAGCATTATGTCCTTGATTGCCATCACAAAAGGAGTGTTATATATGACACATCCCATTTGAGCTCTTACATACTCCAAACTGAAGTCAGACTCATCTTCAAATGATCCTAAAACACAATGCAGTCTGTTTCCATGGAAGCCGTTTGATGCCCTGCTCACTACTAGATATTGCCTGTCACTGGCTGGAATTTCACACCCTGTTAGATAAATAGTAAATCTAGCCATACATTTGTAAGTTAACCCAAGTTAAAACCTTTTAGCCTTGTGCTGGAGAAATATAATTAAGGTAATTAAGCAGATGTCAAACCATTTGAACGAAAGAAAAAAAAAAGAAGCTACATTGTGGAATAACCGACAAGTAACCCCCTGCAATGAATTCAAAATGTATTGTTTTAAGTGGGTAGATGACATTTCACTGCAAGGCGGGGTTTACTATTGGCATTGTATTTAAAGGAGTTAAACTAATAATGCCAGGGTGAGTTACACTTTTAGTTCATTGGTACAGCAATTAAGGTATCTTAATTTAATTACAATGGTTTTATTTTTTCTAAATTTAACAATCTTTATATTAATTTAAAAGCCACAAATGCAAATGACATTCCTTTTTAAACAGTATGGGAATTACAAAAATATGGTTTGGATTGGTTTTTACTTTTAATTTTTATTGTAATATATAGAAAATTAGAAGCAATACAATCTGTGAGTAGAAGAATAATCCCCAAATTCATCATTATCAACATTACAAAGTTCCAATTTAAGCTTGTTAGAGTAAATATGCTCATCAATACAGACAGGATGATCGCAATTTGGAACATATCATGCTAATTATATTATATATATTAAAAGAGAAGACAAATTTACATTTATAGGAACAAACAGAAGAAAATATAACTGTTTTAGATTTGTCTATCTGTTCTTTAAAGCGGAAGTAAACCCATCAATTTAACAGCTTTAAAAGCTGTTCCGTTTCCAGCATGACGGGATTGCTAACTGTCACATTGGTTGTGCTCTCAACCAAACTGTTAAACCATCCAATGGCTGGTATCATAACTGATCACATGCGCAGCACAATGGCAGCTGAGGATTAAACATAGGCCACGATGGCAGCTTCCTTGGCTGAAAATGATAGGTGGGTTTACTTACACTTTAAGTCCAATAATAAATACCGTATTTATCGGGGTATTGCACGCTCCGGCGTATAGCGCGCACCCCTAATGTGGACCTTTAAAAAAACATTTTAGTACTTTTAGTACTTACAGTTTTGGTGTCTTGCGCGGTGTCCATCGGCGTCCATCGTCCGGTCCGGCGTCCGTCTTTGACTCCAGTGGTGTCCTCCCGGCTTCTCCAGCGCTGTCTCGAGTCGAATCCCCGCTTCCCGCGCTCAGTTTGAACGCCTCCGCCGACATATACCGAGTGCAGTACACTCGGGTACATTCGGCCAGGCTCAGCTTCGCTCGTGCTCACGCTCTGTGACCTTTATGCGTGCGAAGCTGAGCCTGACCGAATGTACACGAGTATACTGCACTCGGTATATGACGGCGGCTCAGTTCAAACTGAGCGCGGAAAGCGGATATCGGCATATATCGCGCACCCACGATTTTCCCCTTATTTTAAGGGGAAAAAAGTGTGCGGTATACGCCGATATATACGGTACTATTATTATTATTATTATTATTATTATTATTATTACAGGTACTTTTTATAGCACCATCAATTTACACAGCGCTTTACATATATATTGTACATTTGCATCAGTCCCTATCCTCAAAGAGCTTACAATCTAAGGCCCCTAACTCACATTCATACATACACATACTAGGGCCAATTTAGACAGGAGCCAAATAACCCTCTTTGGAGTATGGGAGAAAACCAAAGTACCCAGAAGAAACCCACGCAGGCACATGGAGAACATGCAAACTCCAGGCTGATAGTGCCGTGTTTGGGATTGAAACCTACGACGCTGGTGCTGCTAGGCACAAGTGCAAGCTACTTAGGGTTAGATCTGGGTAACAGCTCTTTCCAGGTACTGAATATATATATATTTTTTTAAGGAAACACGATGGCCACACGATAACTGATTTTCTGAGAGATTGTTTTAAGTTCAAAATAAGTGCTCTCATTGACAGTACCCAACATTTTTTTTTTTTTAAGTGGATAGTTCTGCTGTTTCCAAAGTCTAGTACTGCACTTTTTGGCTGCTTTATGGTATGAAAATCAAAAGGTTTGTCAGTCTTGTGAAAATGTTCTGAGTTAGGGCTGGAGTGTGCGGGAAAGAAGCAGCAGTAAGAACCAATTAATCCATGTGTTGACAAGGAGCAGCCCAATAGGAGGAGAAAAAAGATTGACAGAGAGAAGAGGCATCTTGCGGCAGAAAAAAATAACTGCAGGGGAAATCTGTAGACTGGAAGTGAATATTGAAACAAAAACAATGAAAGGATGGCACTTCTCTAGTGGGTCAATTCCATCATAATTTTTAACATGATCAAGGAACCTCTCTCTCCCTCTACCTATAAATAAGTTATTCCCACCAGTTTTCTTACTCTTTGCTTTAAGAGGTGACATGAGCCAGCACCTGCACTATGAGTACAGGAGCAAACTGTGAGGGAATGTGTTGCTAGTTGACTTCTTGAAGAAGGATGTGTGTGTCTTAAGAGCATTGCTTTTCCAACTGAATCAAAATCTTTTTGTCGATATTCAGGTAGAAAATCTGGATGCAATTAGGGATTGAAGGCAAACACTTTGGTTCACAATGCCACAGGTTGCTGTCAGTGACTATATGACACAAATAATTTAAAATCACTGTTGTGCACTGAAGTCAGTAGATGATGATAACATGGAGCAGTCAGTATTGCTGTAGGCTCCTCTATAGCTCACAGGTCAAGCAGCTCTGCTCTGATTGGCTGATGGACAGGATGAGAAAGATATTTTCCAAAATTAGATTGATCATGGTTAACTCTTGCACTTTATGCATATCCCAATCAATGTAACGAGACAAAGGTCTGAATATGCCCCTAGATTTTATTAGTTTGAAAATGAATAAGGATATATTAGGCTGCGTACACACGATCGAATCTATCTGCTGGAAACGGTCCGACGGACCGTTTCAGCGGACAAATTCGATTGTGTGTACGGGCGGACAGATGGATTTTTCCAGCAGACAGATTTTAAAGCATGCTTTAAAATCTGTCTGCTGGGAACCCGTCCATCCGACATGTTTGGTGGTTAGTACGCTAACCAGCAGACATATCTGCCCGCGCATGCATCGAATGGATTCGACGCATGCGCGGAAGTGTTTTACTTCCTGGTGACGGTGACGTGGTGGCGTCAATGTCACCGCCACGTCACTGCGCTGTCTGCCGGCGGGGATTTAGGTTTGATCGCGTGTACACGATCAAACCAATATACCCCAGCAGACAAATCCGATTAAAACGGTCTGTCAGACCGATTTGATCAGATTTATTTGGTCGCGTACACACGATCAAATCTATCTGCTTTGAAACGGTCTGACAGACCGTTTCAGCAGACAGATTCGATCGTGTGTACGGGCGGACAGACAGATTTTTCCAGCAGACAGATTTTAAAGCATGCTTTAAAATCTGTCTGCTGGGAATCCGTCCGTCCGATATGTTTGCTGGTGAGTACGCTAACCAGCAGACATATCTGCCCACACATGCGTCGAATGAATTCGACGCATGCGCGGAAGTGTTTTACCTTCTGGTGCGGTGACGTGGCGGCGTCAACGTCATCGCCACCGTGCTGTCTGCCGGCGGGGATTTTGGTTTGATCGTGTGTACAGTGATCAAACCAAAACAGCCCAGCAGACAAATCTGATCAAATCGGTCTGTCAGACTGTTTTGAACAGATTTATTTGGTCGCGTGTACGCGGCCTCAGAGACATGAATGAAAAATTGGGTATGTGAACATAATAGGTATTATTATACTATTATTACATAGTGGTCATGGAAATGGATAATGATTCAAGTACAGTAAACATTTATCCTAGGAAAACATATTTCAATACATTTGATTACACATTTTATTTGCTTAATTAGTGATATGAATCATTGCTATGTCAGTACAGAAAAAAAGTTTGAGTATGGCTTGCACAGAAATACAGTGACAATATTGCACTTGTTATACTTACAAAGACTAAATTTGTCCAATTTATATTGAAGAAAAAAAAAAAAAAGAAAAAAGAAAAGAAAACAAGAACACAGAGACTGCTAATTAGTAAAAGTGATTTTTTCAATATACATGGTAAATGCAAAATTTAAGCTCTGCATACTTTAATATGCATGGACATTGGTTCCAGTGTTGCCATTAGTGTCATAGAGATCCAGGCTACTTGTCAATTATTCAGATTGTTCTGTAACATATCAACTGACCACTAATAATATCAACTGACCATTAGTGCTGTTAACTAACATTTGAAAAGAAAATACATCCCTACATAAAGAAATCAAATAGCTATTTAATATAAACAACATACTAAAATGTTATAGGTAAAGTTGATCCAGGGAATATCCGATTGCCTGTTGGGGGATCAGGAGTGATTTTTTTCCCCAACTGGAGTAAATCGGATTATTATTTATTATTATTTTTTGCCTTCCTGTGGATCAACTGTGGGTACAGGATTTCTATTTGTGACAATATGATTATGTATTTTGAAGATATAGATATAGATATAGATATAGTTGATAAGAATAATATATCAATTCATCTACAGAATAGAAAAATATACATATATGTAATCAACATTATTAAAATTATTTACTGTTGACTAATAGGACAATACTGAAAAACTGTAAAAAGTACATATATGCAGAAATGCACTGAAATGTAAAAATGTATATACAAAAAAATCAAGAATTTCCAAAACACTGTCATAAGAATAAATATAATCCTTTATGTTTACGTTTAAATCATGCTAATGCACTGAATACAGGAAAGACATGGAAAAGAGGTGCACTCAAGAACTTAACACGAGGGGTGGGAGTACTGTGCTGGACAGATTTGACCAATCTGTTATGTAGAGTTCTCCCTCGACGATATGACGGTATGGGGGGTGATAACATTTGGGCCCAGTCAGATAATTCTTATTCAGTATAGACCAGTGTTTTTTTAATTACATTGTTAATTTGGTTAGAAAATGGGTGAAATTGAAAAACGAATGGCATCCATCCGTTTTGCTTTGTTACAACGCAAATTTATGCGTTCCTGATGAACTATATTACTGGGATATCCACGTTGACGCAGTCTAGCTTCTATTTCATCCAATGAGTGACCCCCGGTCTGGATCACTGGAATCACAGGAACAATGGCTACAAGTGGTTTGTTTTCCTACACGGGGTGAAGATGCAGCTCGAATATATATGGGCACAACAGGATTGCGGAATTTCCTTGTGGATAGTTCATCTCTACAGCTGACACATAAACTGGAGAAAGTTTTTCAGAAATCCATATCAATGGAACTTCATGAAGTGACGCTGGCAGAATATTATTGTAATTGCAGTGACACCGGTAGATGTAGTCTTGTAACTCATTTCCGGTGTCGCGCCCACAACATAGGTATTTAAGCATGATGATGGACGTCGGGACTTCAGCCACCATTCCCAGTAGAATCCTTAAATGGGGAAACGCGTAGGGTTGAGTGATAAGTCTCTGAAATCATCACAATCTAGCCAACTATGTTTGAAAATTCTTTTAATATTATGGATGTTAGTTTTTAACGAAGCCTGTGCAATAAATATTTTTTATAAGGGAATACTGCACCATGAGATTTTTTCTTCTTCCCTTCCTGAGGTAATTTACTGCTATTTCATGGAGGTGGATTATTTGGGTTTGCTCTGTGGAAATCGTGATTCAATATACGTAAGACACAAGCCAAAATAAAATCTACCACCGTGTCCGGGGGAGCTGGGAGTGATCCACAGATGTTTGGAAGCCATTCCTAAGGTGTCCAGTTCCGGAGCCGATGACTGATCCATGTGTGGAGTGCCTGGAAAGGATTTCCCAAGGGCAGGGCCTAATATCGAGCCCAATACCCTCATATATCTGGTAAGCAGCCATTCACTTATCAGTAGAAAATAGGATATGATTGTATGATATCAACCAGCTCACCAATTATGTTCTGTGTGACATGAAATTATCTTCATAGCAACATTGCTCACACATATGGCAATTTAATTCTGGACTTATCACATATATATATATTTGTATTTTAATAATATTTTTTTTGGACTTCAATCACTTTACACTCAGTCAAAGCTGATCGGGTACGGATAGTGCCCACTTTGTTTGCTCAAAATGAGGACTATAAGAAATGATTAACACAGATCATCAACAAATGCTTTTTTGACCTTATTACTTCAACAGTAGAATTCCTACAAAAGAAACGTATTACTGTTACCAATTACCAATTTGGAGAAACAATTATCTGAGTTACTAGGACAGCAGGATTTTCTTAAAACTAAAAAAAAGAATGGATGAAAAATTGGTAACAAACATGAAGTGTATTGAAACACGGAAACGCACCAAAATGGATTGTGACCGAGATGGTTACATCAACAATCGGGTATACAATTGGTCTAAACCTATTCGCTTCCGAGCCAGATTCAAAACCCAAAACGTAACCAGCAGTTGTCTACATCTAATTCACCTATGACATCTACGGCATCGATGACTGCCCCCCGAGGATATTTTTTGTATCATGGCACCTCAAATCCAAAAACAGGACACGAGAAGTTAAGAAGTACCGAACAAGATCTATCGCCACCAGGACCCGGAATAGACAGGACTTAACTCCTAGAATGGTACATAATATTTCATATTTTTCTTTAAATGCTATACTGTAGCATTGTAAGTCTTGAATAAAGGCCTGATTGTTTGTCTTAAGGAAAAATGGATTTTGTTTAGATTGAAACCAGATTTATATAGTTTTTTTTAGACATGTACGTTTCAAGGCTTTCTATTTGTCTAGACTGACAGTGAGTAGTGGCAGCTTATTGGCATTATCAATTTCTAATTTAGATTAGAAAAATAAAAGTACTTTTGTGCCTCCAGCATCTTGTCCTGCTGCCAAACTGTCCATTAGTAAAGTCAAGGCGGATATCAAGCTATTTTTACATGACCAATCAAAGAGAGACCATATACAGAACAACCTGAGTCGGGAAGAACTTGTTGCTTTGTCATCCCTTTCTACTAGAAAGGAGATTACAATTAAGCCAGCGGATAAAGGCGGTTCCATAGTAATACCATCCAATATGAAGGAGAAATATATAGGCAGTTAGCTGATACTAATGTTTATATGCAACTGGACAGTAACCACACTATACAGGTTTTATACAAAATAAAAAAGTTGTGAAACAAGTTGTACAGGCAGGAATTATAGATACTAACAC
This sequence comes from Rana kukunoris, assembly GCA_029574335.1. Taxonomy (NCBI): domain Eukaryota; kingdom Metazoa; phylum Chordata; class Amphibia; order Anura; family Ranidae; genus Rana; species Rana kukunoris. Next base: position 139,504 of record JAJQKJ010000881.1, on the reverse strand, counting down.
ACAAACTTTTTTGATTTCAGAATATCCCATCACCCCTATTATTTATGTGTTACCAAAAGTACACAAGGACCCAAAAAATCCTCCGGGTCATCCAATCGATTCCAGCATTAATTCCATTAACATCCCCATAGCTAAATATTTAGACAAATGCCTTACTCCTTTAATTGTGAATACTTGATCTTACATTCCAGGATTTTTTAGAGAAAATTGAGAATTTTACACTTATACCAGGTGCAAGTTTAGTTACCTGGGATGTAGAAAATCTTTACACTGCCATCCCACATACTCTAGGTCTCGAAGCATGTAGACATTTGTTAACGAACTCCAGACAATATAACACCACTCAGACTGTATTTCTTTTGGAGCTGCTTAAGATAGTATTAGAGGAGAATTTTTTTTCTCTTTAACCACTTAAGGACCGCCACATGTACATATACGTCGGCAGAATGGCACGTACAGTTACATTGGCGTACCTGTACGTCCCTGCCTAGACGTGGGTCGGGGGTCTGATCGGGACCCCCCCGGTACCTGCGGCGGTCCCCGTGGCTGTAGGAGCGATTGGTGATGAGGGGGCGGCTGTTCGTTTTTGTCCGCCCCCTCTGGATCGCTCCCAGCCAATCCGCGTCCTCCCCCTGCGTGTCGTGTGTTTTGGCTTAAATGTTTGACTAAAATTTTGTTTATTCGATTTTTCTTATAACAAAAAGTAAAAAATATAGATTTATTTTCAAAAATGTCGCTCTATTTTTGTATATAGCGCAAAAAATAAAAATCGCAGAGGCAATCAAATACCATAAAAAGAAGAAAAGAACGCAAATTTTGTTTGGGAGCCACGTCGCACGACCGCGCAATTGTCTGTTAAAGCGACGCAGTGCCGAATTGTAAAAACGCCTCTGGGCATTTAGCAGCATATTGGTCCGGGGATTAATTGGTTAAACCAAGTATTTGATGTTATTTTTATTCTTCAAATAAATCTTTTTGTGCAGCAATGATTTCATTTAATATTAACTATAAGCAAGAAATACATACAGGAAAGATAAAAACACTTAATTTCAAGAGAGCAAATTTTCAAAGCATGAGGACTGCTCTCCAGGGCTTGGACTGGGAGGGAATATTGGCACAGATGAACACAGAACAGAAATGGGAATTCTTCAAAAAGACTCTTTGGAACCTCACTGCAAAGTATATTCCCATGGGCAATAAGTTTAAAAGGCTAAAGATAAAACCTATGTGGCTCACGGTCAAAGTTAAAAAAGCTATAAACATTGATGAAGTAGAAGAACAAGTGTGGTACCAGGCCCTGGATGATGAAGAAAGCAAGCCTGCTTTCAGAAGCAATGTACCAATACGTCGCCACTCTAGCCAGAGTGGGTGAAGTGCTTCCGGACAGACTTCTGCCACAAGCCTGGCAGCCGAAATGGCACTTTAGGTTGCTGGAAGGAATAGACCTCTGCCACAGGCCTGGCTCGGGCCTCTGCCACAGGCCTAGTCCTTCAGTACTCAGATGAACATGACGGATAGAGCGAATCCTCCCAGTAAATGCAATGAAAGGTCACTGGTTGACAGCTGCCATGTACCTATCAAGACCTTGGTGACCGGATCCCCGATGGTTCGTTCAAGTCTCCTGGACAACCTGCTTTTGGGTTCTCCCTGAGCTGATCCCCCATCATTCAGCCTTCAGCTTAGGATTCTCTCAATAAAGTTGGGGACCCAGTAAGTCACTGGGGCCCCTCCCGACATCAGGATGGAACTCCGCGCAGCATGCGATTCCAGCCAGATGGGCCATGCCGGCGGGGTCCGTGGATGCACACACCCCAAAGGTGGATGCCGCACCTGGAACCTGGACCCCGCGAAGATAACCAAGAATCATGGCGTCTCTCACAAATATACCCCCCCAGCATACCCCGTGAGGTCTAACTCCTCTAATTGGCTGCTGGCTCTGGCAGAACCCCTCTAGCACCACTTGCCGCCCAGGAATGGGATCGCATCCCTGGAGAGCAGACTGACCTACAGGACAGTTCTGGAATGACATCAGCCAGAATTTAGCACAATTATGAATGGGATCAAAATAACACTCCCATTCACCCACTAACTTTAGCGTAGTGCCGTACTGAAAGTAAGGGGGCGCTACATATATAAGGCTCCGTCCCTATGGTAATGGAGAGAAAAGGAACACAGAGTTTGCATGTCTGACTACAAGACTACAGAGTGTAGATTTTAAATGGAGAAAACTGCTCTGGCAGTTTTTTCCAGATTTTGCTATCGCCGGATGGGACTCAGTAGTTTGGAGATTCCTAAGAGTCATGGGTGAGATGGGATCTCCAACCCTGTGTCCAGTTAGCAAACCCAGGGGGCTAGAGAATCCTGTTAAGGCCAGGAGTAAGCCGGTTTAGCAAGGAACTGCAAGTAAAGGAAGCGTAAGCCTAGGAGCTAGGTGGCTTAACATTTTCTCATTAGTTGCATTTGTTGGAGAAGAACCCCTGTGGGGGGGGAGCAATCCTGTGTATAAACTTTTATTTTGGCATTTACTCTTGCCCTCTGCCTCCTCTCTTGGTTCAGCCTCCACCAAAAGTGCTCCTCCCAGTACCCTGACACTATCTTAGCTGGCTGTGATTTATTTTATTTAACCCAGCCTCTCTTCTCTCTGACACTAACCCTGTCCTTTGTGCTCCTTCTATGTGATATTTCCATCCTCCTCACACCACCAGGACACTTAGCAAACATTGCAGAGGAAGCCAGGTAACCAGATGAAATTCCCACCTCTTTGCCCACATGATTTACTTGTGGCCGATGGTGGCGCCACCCCAGGGCTCACCAAGAGAAGCTCTAGAAGGGTCGGGATTTATGTTGCGAGGCATAGTGAGGTGGGCTGGGGACATTGCTGACAAACCAGTGTGTGTTCAGTAATCTGAACTGTATGTCTGTAGAAGAAGGACTTGGCTTTAATGTTCCTCAGCACCCGCTCTCCTCCACGTCACAAATGCTACGCAAATACATAAATATTTGCTACAGCTCTTACACTAGTGATGTAGAGGCGATCAGGTGCTAGAGGAGCTGCAGAGGGAAAATATCGGATGATACCCTCTCAATGGGGTGTCCGGGAACATTTTTTCCCCTGCTGTAGCAAATTGCATCATGCTTTGCTGGGGTTTTTCACCTTCCTCTGGGCCAACTGTGGGTATAGGATTGGGTATATGGGATTGTAGAATATTATTTATTTTTCTTCTTTTTATTTATGGTGAACTAGATGGACTTGTGTCTTTTTTCAACCTGACTAACTATGTAACTATGTAACATGCTTTCCCTGTCCCACCGTGTTTCTTTGTTTCAGCCCTGGCCCTATTATGGGTACAAACAACAACTAACATACACATATGTGGTATCACTGACATAGTCAGGCACAGAAGAATCTATTTTTTAATCTGGAGATATCCATTAACCGGTTAAGACCCGGAACATCATGCAGGTTAAGGACCTTGCCCCTTTTTGCGATTCAGCACTGCGACGCTTTAACTGACAATTGTGCAATGTGGCTCCCAAAGAAAATTGGCGTCCTTTTTTCCCACAAATAGAGTTTTCTTTTGGTGGTATTTGATCACCTCTGTGGTTTTTATTTTTTGCGCTATAAACAAAAAAAGAGAGACAATTTTGAAAATAATGCAATATTTTTTACTTTTTGCTATAATAAATATCCCCAAAAAATATATAAAAAAACATTTTGTTCCTCAGTTTAGACCTATACGTATTCTTCTACCTATTTTTGGTTAAAAAAAATCGCAATGAGCATTTATCGATTGGTTTGCGCAAAATGTATAGCGTTTACAAAATAGAGGATAGTTTTATGGCATTTTTATTAATATTTTTTTTTTTAGTACTAATGGCGGCGATCAGTGATTTTTTGTTTATGACTGCGACATTCTGGAGGACACTTTTGACACATTTTTGGGACCATTGTCATTTTCACAGCAAAAATTGCTATAAAAATGCACTGATTACTGTGAAAATGGCAGTGAAGGGGTTAAGCACTAGGGGGCGCTGTAGGGGTTAAGTGTGACCTCATGTGTGTTTCTTACTGTAGGGGGGCGGGGCAGTCCGTGTGACTGAATGAATGAATAAAGACTTATATAGCGCAGCACATGCAAACTAAATCGCCTCTGGGCGCTTGTTGTTCCTGTCTCCTTTGATATCAAAAGAGATAAGTCTTGATCATTCTTCTGAACGCTAAGTGGTTCTCCTCCAACCGAAGGCTGGTTGGTAAAGCGTTCCAATGTCTGGGACCTTGGATCGCAAATCTTCTTTCTCCTTTGGACTTGTAGTTGGCTTTCGGTATCTGGAGTAGATTTTGATTAGTGGATTGCAGAACGCGATTGGGATTATGAGCTTTTATTTTTCGGCATAGATAATGGAGAGCATTCCCATGGAAACATCTATACGTTAGAGTCAGACAGAGTGCTTTAAAAGCAATTCAGTCTTTTACTGGCAACCAATGAAGGGCTCTCAGTGAAGGTGAGATTGATTCCCAGGGTTTTTTCCCAGTCACAAGTCTGGCGGCCGTGTTTTGAACGACTTGCAGACGAGCAATTTGGTACTTCGGGAGTCCGAGGTAGAGGGCATTTGCATAGTCCAATCTTGAGTTTACAATTGCTCCCACCACGACCGCTAAGTCTTCTTTGGGGATAAAAGGAGTAAGTCTGCGTAGTAGGCGCAGCAGATGGTGAGATCCGCTGACTACTGACCCTATTTGTGCATCCATTGTCATATAGGAATCAAAGATGACCCCAAGACTTTTGACTCTGGCGCTAGGGGTGATGATTTTGCTCAGAATGGGTGGGGGTATCTAAGTTGTTGCAGGTTGATTCATACGCTTGGCGTGAAACAGGAGAAGTTCTGTTTTTGCTCCGTTGAGTTTAAGATAACTCTTTGTCATCCAATTCTCTATCAAAGAGAGGCAAGTCTCTAGATTGACGTGGTGATCCTTTTTATTGCCAATGCGGAAATACAGTTGCGTGTCATCTGCATATGAGTGGTAAAGCAGTTTTTGGCTTCTGATAATTTTTAAAAAGAGGACGAAGATAGATGTTGAACAACACCGGCAATAGAGGCGATCCTTGAGGGACTCCGCACGATACTGTCCGTTTTTCAGAAGTGAAAGGTCCTAACTTCACTGTTTGCGATCGATTTTCCAATAAAGCGGAGAACCAAGATAAATCACCTTCTGCGACTCTGGCTACTTCAGCTAGCCGAGTCAATAATAGTTTGTGGTCGACAGTGTCTAAGGCTGCGCTTAGGTCCAACAGAACCAGAAGACAAGATTCTCCTTCATCTGCGGCCTCGAGAGCATCGTCCCATATTTTAAGCAACACGGTTTCTGTCCCATGTCCGGGACATGGATCAAGTAGCTTGTGGGTATCTAAATGCTGTTGCAGCTGTTGTACCACTACTTTTTCCATTACCTTTGAGAGTACGATTAGGCCTGTTATGGGACGGCGGTGGAGTGGGTCCTTGGGGTCTAGGGTGGGTTTCTTCAGGATGGGTTGGATTGTGCCCTCTTTCAGCTGGGAGGGCACTATGCCTTCCTTGAAAGACTGGTTGATAAGCTGCGTGATAGGAGGAGCCAGGATGTTGGCGCATTCCTTCAGCAGTGTAGTGGGGATGATATCATTTGGCCCTGTGCCATTACGCAAAGCACTAATGATATTTTTTGTGGCATAGATAGTGATGGGCTCCAGAGTGAACTTACCTGATGGTGGAGAATTACAGTGGGTATTGTGTGAAAGATTGCGGGGGGGGGGGGGCTGAGGGGGAATTGTTTTGCTGAATGCTTTCCCGGATTCCCTCGATTTTATTAATGAAGTGATCCGATAATTCATTGCAAAATTCTTGTGAGTCTGCGTTGCTATGTTATTAAATCACGTCTAAAGGGATGCAGGCCCAGCAGCTTTCCTCATTAGTGCTCTGCAGCTGCCACAGCTGACTGATAACTATGAAACCACTCCCATTAGACCCATTATGCTCAGAGGCACAGACAAACACACATGGATTTCTTCAGAATAACAAAAGGTAGGAATCTGCAACAAAGATTGTTATAGATCACCCAGGGGGGAATGTTTTTTTTCTCAACAAAAGTGGAGTTATGCTTTTACATTTACAACCAAATGAAAGTTTTCTTAAGATTTGAAAGTTACAAAACTGGGTTCAGGCGTTTTGTTTTACCTATGTTGGAGAAGAACCCCTGTGTCATGTAGGAGTTAAAATACTGCACGTGCAAAAAAAAAAAAAATGTAATTTGAGGAAAAACATTAGTTTGATCCTGCAAGTAATTCTGTGATCCTAATTTGTATTTGTTTGAGCTAACAAAGTTGCCACTGTTTCACTTACATTCCAAGCAGTGTTTACAATTCTGGTTAAGGCCTAGAGAACAACTCCCCCTTTATTCTATCAAGATCAATATGATCTTATGTGTGCCCCTTCAAAAATTTCTTATGCTTTTTCCATGGTCGCACATTGCTTATTGGTGCTGATGCGGACACATTGGGGTTTATTTACGAAAATTGCACTTGTAGTGCACTTGGAAGTGCAGTCACTGTAAATCTGAGGGGGACATGCAAACAAAATAAAAAAAACATAATTTTAGCTTGCACATGATTGGATGATAAAATCAGCAGAGCTTCCCCTCATTTCAGATCTTCCCCTCAGATCTACAGCGACTGCACTTACAAGTGCACGTTCACTGCACTTACAAGTGCACTTGCAGTGCACTTGTAGTGCAAAGTGGATTTGCCTTTCATAAATAACCCCCATAGTCACAATGGGTGGCTTTGAGAAAAGAAACGAGGAAGGGAACAGTTTCCTCACAGGGGATGACCTGATAAGGTTAAGGTGCAATAGAGTTGCCATTCAGAAGAAGGAAGACCAGGGAAATGGCAGGATCAACAGTAAAAACCGCTAGCTCTACATACCTTCCAACTGTCCCATTTTGTAGGAGTATCCTGCCAAAATCCCAGAGTCTCATTTTGGCACTTAGTTCCACTAATTTACCTTACAGTACTAAAGAAGACTGTTCCCTCCAGGCCTCCATCCCAACAACAGGTAACTGTGCCAGTGTCTGCTTTAACCACTAGCCGACCAGCCGCCGCAGTTATACGGCGGCAGGTCGGCTCTCCTGCGCGAGAGCCCGTCATCCTACGTCGGGACTTTCGCGGCCACTAGGGGGCACGTGCGCGCCGCCGGCGGCCCGCGCACGCGCGCCCCCCGCTCGCCCCCGAGTCCCACGCGCGTGCCCGGCGGGCGCGATCGCCGCCGGGCGCGCGCACTCGTTCGTTACAGAGCGGGGAACGAGAGCTGTGCGTGTAAACACACAGCACTCGTTCCTGTCAGCGGGGGAAACGCTGATTTTCCGTTCATACAATGTATGAACGGAAGATCAATGATTCCCCCCAGTGAGTTCACCCCCCCCACACAGTAAGAACACAAATAGGAACACACTTAACCCCTTCCCCGCCCCCTAGTGTTAACCCCTTCACTGCCAATGGCATTTTTATAGTAATCCAATGCATTTTTATAGCATTGATCGCTATAAAAATGCCAATGGTCCCAAAAATGTGTCAAAAGTGTCCGATGTGTCCGCCATAATATCGCATTACCGAAAAAAAACTCTGATCGCCGCCATTACTAGTAAAAAAAAAATATTAATAAAAATGCCATAAAACTACCTCCTTTTTTGTAAACGCTATAAATTTTGTGCAAACCAATCAATATACGCTAATTGCGATTTTTTTTTTACGAAAAATATGTATAAGAATACGTATCGGCCTAAACTGAGGGGAAAAAAAAAAAATTTATATCTTTTTTGGGGATATTTATTATAGCAAAATGTAAAAAATATTGCATTTTTTTCAAAATAGTCGCTCTATTTTTGTTTATAGCGCAAAAAATAAAAACCGCAGAGATGATCAAATACCACCAAAAGAAAGCTCTATTTGTGGGGAAAAAAGGACGCCAATTTTGTTTGGGAGCCAAGTCGCACGACCGCGCAATTGTCAGTTAAAGCGACGCAGTGCCGAATCACAAAAAGTGCTCTGGTCTTTGGACAGCAATATGGTCCGGGGCTAAAGTGGTTAATGAGGGGGTAAGTGCATACAGGTAGGGGTGCAGTGCGTGCAGGGATGGGGCCATGTGTTCAGGGATTGGGGCAGTTTGAAAAGGGAGGGGTGGCAGTGCTATGAAGGGAAAAAGAGGGCAGTGTGTACATCACCAACAAGAGAGAAGACTGAGAAGTGAAGAGTGACAGAGGATTTATTATTATTATTCTATTTTACTAATACATGTATATGATAAGGTGACCAGATTTTTTAAATTAAATCCGGGGACATATTTTTTGTTTACTAGTAATGGTAACAATCAGCACTCTCTGCCTATGGCCACCCGCCTCTAAAGTCTTACTCTTCGGGGCCTGGCTACTACTGGATGGGGAGCGTCGGAAGATCACTCCGCCAGGGAAGGCAAGGATATAGGTAGGTGGTTGGCCAGGACTTGAGCCAAGGCAGAAGAACATGTGAGCGTAGCTAAATGGGCATGCGCCCGAAACTGAAGAAATATTCCCTCCACTCCGACCAGCACATGATCATCAGAAAGGGGCACAGATAATGGGAAAAATACAACCCCCCTATGCTAGTAGGCACAGCAGAGCGGGGGGGTGTTATTCAATTATTTTTTTTTTTTTAATTCTGCACTGACTGTCTTTACAATTGCCCCTGCCCCCTATTAAATCCAATCTGGGGACAAAACCAGGGACAGACTTGGTCCGGGGACAGTGTCCTCAATCAGGGGACTGTCCCCTGAAACTGGGGATGTCTGGTCACCCTAGTACAGTATATGAGCCTCCATCTTGCAATGTCTAAAAAGTAGCACAGAATATTACATTTTTAGAACAAATAGAAAAGTCTGTCAAAAACAGACCAATTATATGTCTTTATTCTCTTATAAATCTTTGTGTGATACTGATTTTAAATTACTGTAATTTCCTTTGAAATTCACAATTTTAACAATTTAGCTTTTTTGTTTAACTTATTTGCAGAAGACCTTTTTCTACTCCAAGGAAAAACACAGTACTAACCATGTGCTAGTTATTTATAAGTATACAGTGACATCTAGTGGTTATAGTTAGTTTATGTTTTAATATTTACAGATTGCTTCCAGTTTGTCAAATCCAAACGCGTAATCTATAGTTTTCTATATCCTGGAATCTGAAAAGTGAACACAAACTTTAAAGGGCCCCATACATATTCGCATTCACTGACACAGTTCATATAGACATACATGTTGTTGGGCCATAATCGATGTTGGGCCATTTTCCAAGTGTGAATGTGGACTTAGTTAAAGGGACACTAAAGGTTCCTGTTTAAAAAAATAAAATAACAAACATGTTATACCTTCCTCCAATGGGCAGCTTGTTTTGCACAGAGTGGCCCCGATCCTGGTCTTCTGGTGTCCCTTGGCGGCTGTCTCGGCTCCTCCCTGCAAGAACTAGCCCCCTTCATGGGAGCTCTCTCCCATGGTGGTTAGTTCTTGCAGGCGCGCTCCCGTGATACAGCCGGCGGCTATAGCCGCAGACTGTATCACTCGGCGCCGCCCCACGGCGCGCCGCATCATTGGATGTAATCGACAGCAGCGAGAGGCAATGGCTGCGCTGTTATCAATCCATCCAATCTAGCCAATCAATTGCCAGACCGAGTGGAGAAGAGGACATCGGGGGTGAGCTCAGCAGGTGAATGGGCTCAGGTAAGTAAAACTGGGGGGCCGTTATTGCCAATTTTTTTTTTCACCTTAATGCATAGGATACATTAATGTTAAAAAAAAAATTCAGCTAGAAATCAGATGGAAATCAGTCTAAAAGACCGCATTCAAAGGGTAGGGATTATTGACTCTGATTAGTCTAAGGTTATTAGTGTTGTGCCCCAAGGTTCAGTGTTAGGACTCTTCTTTTTAACATATTTATAAATCATATAGAGTTTGGGATTTAAAGGGGTTGTAAAGGTTTGTTTTTTATTTTCTAAATAGGTTCCTTTAAGCTAGTGCATTGTTGGTTCACTAACCTTTTCCTTCAATTTCCCTTCTAAATGTTTTTTTTTCTTTTTCTGAATTTCTCACTTCCTGTTCCTCCTCAGTAAGGTGTCCAGTAGGCTGTTCTGACTGACTTTCCACCACTCGGATGATGGTGGAAAGCTTACTGAGGAGAAACAGGAAGTGAGAAATTCAAACACAGGAAAAAAAACATTTAAAAGGGAAATCGAAGGTAAAGGTAAGTGAACCAACATTGCACTAGCTTAAAGGGACCTATTTAGAAAATAAAAGACGAACCTTTACAATCCCTTTAAAGTACCATTAACCACTTCAGCCCCGGACCATATTGCTGGTCAATGACCGGGCCACTTTTTGCGATTCGGCACTGCCTCGCTTTAACTGACAATTGTGCGGTCGTGCGACGTGGCTCCCAAACAAAATTGCCATCCTTTTTTCCCACAAATAGAGCTTTCTTTTGGTGGTATTTGATCACCTCTGCATTTTTTTTTTTTTTTTTTGCGCTATAAACAAAAATTAGAGTGACAATTTTTTTCGGTACTGCGAAATTATGGCAGACACTTCGGACACTTTTGACACATTTTTGGGACCATTGGCATTTTTATAGTGATCAGTGCTATAAAAATGCATTGATTTCTATAAAAATGCCACTGGCAGGGAAGGGGTTAAAACTAGGGGGCGAGGAAGGGGTGAAGTATGTCCCCTGGGTGTGTTCTAACTGAAGGGGGGGTGGACTGACTGGGGGAAATGACAGATCGCTGTTCAGACATTGTATGAACAGAAGATCAGGCATTTCTCCCCTCACAGGACCGGGAGCTGTGCGTTTACACACACAGCTCCCGGTTTCACGTTCTGTAACGAGCAATCGTGGGTGTCCGGTGGCAATTGCCAGGGACGAGCGGAGAGTGCGGCAGCCGCGTCATACGCTGCCTGACCACTCAAACGCGTTAAAAACCCGGTGACGTCATCATCCTCCGCCTGCTGTCCATCTGCGCTCCACGCCTCGGCTTGAGGATTCCCCATCGCAGCCGGCAACTCTCCACCAGCAATGGAAGCCGCTGGCTCTGATAGGCACTTCCACAGCCACCATGAATATTCAACGGCAATACATGAATCGATGTATATTGTGATCGGTGGCGTGTGCGGGAGCCAGAGAGGGCGGCGCTCCAGTGCCCTCTATACACGCACCGCCACTGCTCACCAGTGCCCATCAGTGCAGCCTCACCAGTGCCCATCAATGCAGCCTTAACAGTGTATATTAATGCAGCCTCACCAGTGCCCATTAATGCAGCCTCACCAGTGCCCATCAATGCAGCCTGATCAGTGCAGATCAATGCAGCCTCACTAGTGTCCATCAATGCAGTCTAATCAGTGCCCATTAATGCAGCCTCAGTAATGCCCATCAATGCAGTCTCACCAGTGTCCATACGCTCAGCTTCACCAATGCCCATCAATGCAGCCTCACCAGTGCCCATCAATGCAGCCTTGCCAGTGCCCATCACTGCAGCCTTGCCATTGCGCGAGAGAGAAGAGCCGTGGGTTTACACAGACTGGTAATCTCCCACTTACCTGACGCGGCCACAGTGTCATACAAAGTCCCGCCTCCTGGACCAGCTTCTATGATGGACGTCACACGTTCTGGCATTGGACCAGTGACGTACATCATAGGAGTCGGTCCAGGAGGTGGGACTTAGTATGACACTGTGGCTGCTCTGTGTAAATCGGTGGTGCTTACCTCCCCCTTGGCTTAAGAGGCAGCCCGTGCACCCTCCAGGATTGGCCCTGCAAAGCATTCTTCAAATGGACTCTCAACACGTTTATCTGGGATTGCAAACACCCTAGAGTGAGACACTCCACTCTCTCTAACCCCTCAGCAAATGCAAAAACTCCCCAACAATCTTGAGTGCAAATTGAAGAAATGGCATTGATGCATCTGTCCAAACCATTTTCAACTGTGTTCTGGCTAAATCATCATTCGGCTCACTCTTTTCCTAATACAGTGACCGCTACCATAAAAGGGTAAAGATCTATTTCTCAACAACCCTTAGGCCTCTCAAAACAAGCACTGCGCATATCCCCCTCTTCACATTACAAATCATCTGCAAAGATTTATTATCCACCTGGACAACAGCAGAGATTCACAATCATAGGTGTGCACAGCCTTTGGCATTAGGGTGTGCCTGGGCAAACTCAAAGCTCAAACACACTCTACCGATCACTCATGATGTTCAATCAGAAAGGCAAGGGGTCGGTAAATCGCATATTTACTGGCCTCTTCCCCCACTCATCCCAAAACATCCACAGCAACAACCAGTGGGAGAGGAGGGAAGCTGGCAGTGCTGTGGGGGGAAGGAGGGGGAGCCAGGTCAGTAGGGGGGATCTGTTCTGCACAGGGTGATTAGGGTGTGCCTGGGCACACCTGGCACACCCTGTGCGCACGCCTATGTTCACAATCTAGGAGACCTCTATGGGAAAAACAACCTTTCAAGACCGGCTGCACACTAAATACTAAATCCTAAACCAGGACTTCTATATATACCTTCAGGTACCACATGACCTCAAATCCACTCATTGGTCAGACTCAAACCTAGAGGCAGATATTTTACATCCCTAGTCCATAAAGGGATATTGCATCTGTATAAAATGCTGATTCTATCGTTACAGCCAAAGAAACTACCATAGATGGAAAAAAGGGAGCGCACACTAAACTTCTCAGCAGATTGGACAACCTAGCAAGCAGCAGCTAGGAGCCCACTGAAATTCTCTAAGTGCCTCATCCACTGGGAATCAGTTCAAAAACATCTTATTAATCTTTTGGAACGATGTACATTCTTTTATTACAAAACTCACTGGTATATACCGTGGCATCACACCTCAGCTGGCCCTGTTAAGATTAGAGAATTGGCCTAGACCTTATCACTCCATAGTAACACATGCCCTTGTTGTAGCACGCCTTTCCCTCACACGTAAATGGAAAGACATTTTTAGCCTGTCTCCATCCTCTAGTGCAGTGGTTCTCAACCTTTCCAGTGCCGTGACCCCTTGATAAAATTTCACAAGTTGTGGGGACCCCTAACAATAAAATTATTTTGATAGCATGGGTTGTGTGCGCCCCTAACCCACAGACATATAGCAATCCCCAAGATCCGCCCACTAGTACAGTATTAAAATCCCTTATGGTACATTTTTAGGATGTACCACTCTTTCTCTTTGTTTCTCTTTCTCTTGGGAAAGCAGATGTATACTACAACCCTTAGGCTCCTTACACACGGAGCGGTCCGTTTTTCGGTCCGCTCCGTGTGTCCGTCAGCTCAGCGGGGGGTCTCCGCTCAGCTGTCGGCGGACAGGGCGGTCCCCGCACACTGTGCAGGGACCACCCTGTCTCTCCTCCGCTCTCCCCTATAGGGAGTCAGATGGAAACGGACCGTCTGTCCGTTTACATCCGATCCGTTTGGCCGGACGGAAGAAAAATAGCACATTCTTCCGTCCGCAAAAACGGATGCGGATCTGGCGGACGTTAGCGGATGCATCATCCACTAACGGATCCGCTCCCATAGGGGCTCATTACAAGTCCGTAAATGGACTTGTAATGAGCGGATGAACGGTCCGCTAGTGTGAAAGGACCCTTAATACTCTAAAAATAAATAAACAAATAAAATAAATAAAAGACAACAGACCACTGTTGGATTTTCAAAAGGCCGCGGTTGTTTAATATTGGTTTCAAAATATTGTGATAAGCATTTATCAACAATACAAAATAAATAAGCATTAAAAATTCAGCATTTAAGCTAACCCAACCACTACGGCTCAGGTAGCCGACACAACTCCCCAGCTAACACCATATGTAAATAAATGAGAGCTTAATAAATATGATACACAGAGCTAGTCCCCCTTTGCAACTAAAAGGCAAAGGTGACACTACCACATAAGAAAACAACCGCGACAAGGATAAATTGAACACAAAAGGGGGGGTGCGGGGGGGGAAAGAACACCACAGCTCTTGAATCTTCTGAGACGAATGAGCCTGGCTTTAGGAACCTGCCTTTAAGTAGCCCCAAAAACAGCTGGAGTCCACTGCTTCAGACCAGTTTAAACTGGCCTTTCCCAGGCTTTCTATCCAGACCCCAGGAAAGGTCAGCCAAAGTACAAAAGGCCCGCCAAAACTCACCCCAGTAGAGGTCACCTGGAGTTCACCAGCTGTTTGAATGACTAATTTCCGGGCTTTCCAGTCAGACCCCAGGAAAGGTCATTCAAAGGACAACTGACCTATTAATTTTAAAAAGCACCCAAGCAGCCAGGAGAGCCACGGAACTGTTACCCCCCATCGCTTTCCCATGAGGAAAAGGAGGGCAAGAAACTGCCCTCTTTTCCTGTCATTCCTTTCTTTCCCTTTTATCTCTCTCATTCCTAATTTCCTAAAATCCTCTAGCAATCAGTTCTTGTTCTTTTATTGTTTCTCTCCCCTTTTCTTTGTTCTTTCCTCTCCCTTCCATGTACTCTCTAATTGTATTCCTTCTCTTACTCCTTATTGGGGGGGGGAGGTGGATGGTAATGGGATGAGTGGCAGTGCTGGTGGGGAGTTGGGATTAGTCGCAGTGCTGGTGGGAGGGTGAGATCAGTGACAGTGCTGGGGGAGTTCTGATCAGCCAACTTAGGTGCTCTTGATCAAGGCCATCTGCTGATCTGACAACTGTAGTGGGGACTTTTAATGGCAACTCTAATCACAGGAAGTGTTAGGCGGCGTACACACGGCAGAGATTCTCGGCAGAAACCAGCCAGAAGCTCTCTGGGATCCTCATTCTGCCAAGAACCTCGGCCGTGTGTACGGTTTTGGCGAGCATCCCGTCGGGAAAGCCGTCGAGCCAAAATAGAGAGCAGCTTCTCTATTTGCTCGATGGCCCATCGAGAACCATGGCTCGGCGCCTTTTCTGATGGCTTGGTCGACGATTTTGACGGCCGGGCGAGAACCTCGACGGGCGGAACGATGTGTTTGGCCTGTCGAGGTTCTCGTACGTGTGTACGCGGCCTTACTCATTGTGTGTCTGGCTTCACTGTGTCTCCGACTTTGTGGTGTCTCGCAGCAGTGACACCTATCCCGAAATCAGGAGATAGTCTCCTTCAGCCCCTCCCACTTTACAATCCTCACCAGTCAGCTGACCTCTAGCCTCTGCCCCCAGCAATGCCATGAACTGAGTAGGCGGCTGCAAAGAGGCTGAGTGGGTGGCCGTGGGCTCCAGGGACAGCCCTGCTGGGCAGCCGTGAGAAGGCTGGGAGAGCAGTACGGGCTTCAGGAGCAGCCAAGGATTCGGTGACCCCTGGCAAATCGTCCCTCACCCGTCCCCATAGCTCTGCTGGGCGGAAGTGACGTCAAAACGTCAGTCCGGGGGGCGTGGCTTGCGCGTGAGAGGAATGGCAGCTTCAACTTAGAGCTCTCCGTAGCCGGCTGGACAACTACAGCGATAGGACGGGCATCACACCTCATCGGAGACCCACACTGCTTATTACAGCTTGGCGGACACTGCTGGAGCGATGTCTCGCAAAAGGAAGGAGGACAGAAACCTCCAAAAGCTGACAGCCTTCTCTTTCATGCCTGAACGACGGGATCGTAGGCAAGATGGCGCCACGCGGCGCTCCACCGCATACACAGACCTTCCGAGCGGGGATCCGCAAGATGCAGGAGGGGAATCATTGTCTCCCCCCCTCGCCCATTCTCCTCTGCTGTCTCCAACACCGCAAAGTCCTGCAAAAGCGCGGATGCGCCTGGATTCGGATCCACAAACAGGGACCGCAGTGAGTACAGCTCTGCATAACGCAAATGCCATCTCCTCCCTGCAATCCTCTATAGCTGCGTTTCCCACCTCAGGGCAACCTGTGTTAGATACCACAATGAAAGACATGCTTATGACCCTGCAGTCCTCCCTCATGTCAAATTTTTCATCCCTGATCCATAAATTTACAGCAGACATGAGACATCTAGGGGACAGGGTACACTACATTGAAGATAAGATGGAGGAATGCACAGACACAGTGAATAGCTTGGTAGATGAGTGCATGTCACAGAAGGAGGACATGGCCTGGATTAAATTAAAGATGGCGGACCTTAAGGACCGATCACGCCGCAATAACATAAAAATCCGCGGAGTACCGGAGTCGGTTCCCCCCACAGACCTCCACAAATATGCCAGCGCCATGTTTTCCACCCTGCTACCGGAGCTGTCCCCTATAGAGCTTACCATTGACCGAATCCATAGGATCGCCAAACCACGCCATCTAGAAGAAGCGATCCCCCGGGATGTGCTTCTCCGCGTGCATTTTTTCCAAGCAAAGGAACAAATCCTTGCCAGAGCCCGAGCAATAGTTAATCTCCCTGCGCCATACGCAGATATCCAACTGTTCGCAGATTTGTCCCAACACACCCTACAACTGCGGAGGCAGATGAAAACGGTGACAAAAGCCCTTACCAACCATAAGATCATCTATAAATGGCGACATCCAGCCACCGTTCTTGTCACCCACAACAGAATCCCTCACACCATCTCCACAATTGAAGGAGGAATGAAGCTCCTCCATTCCTGGGGCATCATCCCAGAAACTCAGCAGGTCACCCACGCTCCTGCAGGAAAATCCAATCCATTTAATGCGGGATCCCAACGCGGTGCTCATAAGGCAAACTGACCAGCATGTACCTGTCCAAATTTACACCGCAAGTATAACCTAGGTCCGGTCCGGCCTACTGCTCGTTCCTCTACAGAGCCTGGACTTTCCCCTCAGTTCTACCAGCACAAATCTGCTGTTATATTATGCTAATTTGTTTGCACCCAGGTTTTTTTTTTTTTTTTTTTTATTCGCTTTTTTATTTTTTATTATCTGTTTTTTCTTGTTTGACTGCTTTTTGACTCTCAGTTATTCTGCAATACTAAGGAACCAAAGAAAGGACTCCACGTGCCGACCAGAGCATCTTGAACACCTTAAGCACCTGCACTCTATGTACTGATCTACGGGAGGTCGCGTCACACCTTGGGGAGCCACACTTCTCCTTGAAGATACCGCTAGTTTGCCACTACTAACTGTGAGTTACTGAACTGCACCCACCTCACTCTCACCTTCCAACATGTCCCTCTCGATCCTCTCCCTGAATGCGAAAGGGCTGAACCACCCAGCCAAACGTTCGTCCTTGTGGAAATCTGCAGTGTCGCACAACTGCGACATTTTATGTGTACAGGAGACCCACTTTGCCCGGGATCTTTCCCCCATATGCAAGCATAGACTCTTTCCTCATGTATTCTCCACCTCATATTGTAAGAAGCAGAGAGGGGTCCTGATAGCTATTCGCAATACTGTAACTTTCGAACTCCAGAGTTGTACTATTGACCCTGAAAGCAGATTCATTATTTTACTATGCAAAATCAACAATGTCCAATATACCCTAGTATCACTGTATGCCCCAAACCAACGTCAGATGTCATTTTTCAGAAAACTCCTGAAAACTGTAAAAGGCCTTCGAAAGGGTTACCTACTATTCTGCGGGGACTTCAATCTGGTTCCGGATTACGGACTGGACTCTACAGCTGGAGCTCAACGACGTGTATCCCCGTTAGCTAACTTTATTTTTTCCAATGACCTATTTGATGTGTGGAGGTGTTGTCACGCAAGCGAACGAGATTATACATTCCTATCGCCACGTCACAACACCTACTCACGGATAGATTTGTTCCTCTCTGACAAGGACTTATTGCAAAGAATTTCGGCATCGGCGATACACACAGCCACCTGGTCTCCCCACCTCCAAATCTCCGGGACCTGACGGGTTCACTGGGGAATACTACCAAAAATTTCATCACATCCTGGATCCCAATCTATGTGAAGTCTTCAACTCTGCCGCATCCTCTTTGTCCTTCCCTCAGGAAATGCTGAATGCCATAATAGTCACCCTTCCTAAACCCGGAAAAGACCCGACATCGCCCCAGAACTTTCGCCCCATATCCCTACTTAACGTAGACGTCAAAATTTATGCCAAAGTAATTGCCAACAGACTAGTCAATATTCTTCCCTCTCTTATCTATATGGATCAATCAGGTTTCACAAAGGGCCGACAAGCCTCCGATGCCACAAGGAGGATGATCGACATTATCCACCACGTTGGCTGCACCGTTACCCCCTCTGTTCTCCTGTCCCTAGACGCTGAAAAAGCGTTTGACAGGGTGCATTGGGGGTACCTCTCCTCAGCACTATTAAAATTCGGGTTCTCAGGTCCAATCCATAACGCCATTATGGCCCTATACTCCACCCCCTCTGCACAGGTGTATTCAGCTGACTCTTTATCGTCCCCGTTTCTCATCTCTAATGGCACAAGGCAAGGGTGTCCCCTTTCCCCCCTGATATTTAATCTGGCGATGGAACCTCTAGCACAGCACATACGCTCTAATGCTAACATCACAGGCATATATGTGGGAGACCAGGAACATAAAATCAGCCTTTTTGCGGATGATGTGATATTAATGTTATCCGACCCCACCACATCCCTCTCGGCGGTTCAGGAGACGCTAGCCTGGTTCAGCAAGATTTCCTATTAATAAATCAATGAATCTAAATCTCATATTTTAAATTTAGGTGTTAACTCTCCAACGAGCATACTATTACAGCAACAATTCCCATACTCATGGGCGGAACAAACCATAACCTATCTTGGAGTTCAGTTGACCAAAACTACTAATCAGCTCTTCAAACACAACTACACTACATTGCGTGATAAAATGCAAGAGGATCTGCGCAGGCTCGCGTCTCAGGAATTGTCCTGGTTAGGCCGCCTAGCGGCGTTTAAAATGTTTCATCTTCCCCAAATCTTATACTTATTCAGAACTATCCTATTCCCTATTGTTATCCCTCTTTACTATTTTAAATCTCTACAAACAATACTCTCCTCATTCATCTGGCAAGGTAAAAAAGCCAGATGCGCCCAATCCAGAATGATCAAACACCGGAAAGCGAGTGGTACAGGATATGTGGAATTCAGGGACTACTACATGGCCTCGGTGCTCACCCAGGCCAGGGAGTGGTTCTTGCCTTCACCAAATACCATTTGGGGCCGAATTGAAGCTAACTATGTACCTAGTGGAGACTTATCCACATGGCTACTCTCCACCTCACTATTATCTAAATTGCCATCCTTCGTTCCTCCAACCATGCTGGCTACAGTCCGAGTATGGAACAAATTTGTACACCTCAGTAGTGACCACCCCGATGTGTGTAAGCTAAAGATCCCCATCCTCACACTGCAACACAACATTAACTTGATATCTTACACTAATTGGAGACAGAAGGGCATCCTGCACATTGATAATCTCTTCAGTGGCAAAGAACTTAAATCCTTCCCTGACCTACAACAGACATATCACCTCCCTGCATCAGACCTTTACCTATACCTGCGAACAAGACATTACCTACATACCTCACCCTCATGGGAACGCAACATCCCCCGCCCTGCTTGGACATATCTTAGTGCTCCCACACCCAAGCCGAAGGGAATCTCGCTTTTCTACAATATCCTCCAACAAAAGGATGTTTTCTCTAAATCGCCCCCCTTGCTACAATGGGAATCAGATTTGGGATGCACATTTACAACAAAACAATGGGCCACAGCTTGCAACTCAATTTTCAAGGTAACATGTTGCTCCACACTCTGGGAAATGTTCATTAAGATCCGAGCACATAGTCAGTCAGTCAGTGTCAGTGGGAGAGTAGGACGCTCCGGTCTTCCGCTCGAGTCTGCTCTCGCCAGGGACCAGACAGGCAGATAGTGGCTAGGCAGACTGCTAGGTAGGCTTGCTCTACCCCTCTATCCCTCAAGCAACTCACCACCGGCTTTCCCCCGGCTCTACCTGGCCCCCCTGGCTTTCCTCCTTCACCCCTCTCCAGCAGGTAAGCCATCCACTGAGGTTGCAGGCAGCCGTCCTTTTCAGGACAAGCCACCGCTGCAACTTAAAGCCACGTCTCTCCACCCTATCCACACCTACCCTTCTATGCCCCCACACTACTAGCCCCTCTCTAGCTAACCATCCGCCACCTATCCCTGCAATCCCTGCAATTTTCCGCCGTCTCGGGCGCTTTCTCGGTACCTCCGCGCCGGCCTGGAGGCAATCGCGGCAGCCGCAACTAGGAAAGGCCGCGGCTTCACCCGCGGCCTAGCGGCGCGCCGCTTCTCATCCCCTCCAACCGCCACCAAAGTCCCAAAACGGACCTGATACCCACCCCTTACCCCTGGAAAGTACCTCACACCCCTGTCTACCAGTCCTGGCCCCAACGGCAGCACCGATCCACCTAACCTGGGAGTTTTTTTCAGCCTGGATCCTGCTGCCGATCGGCAGGTCATCTTACTACACCCAGCCCCAAATCTCAACTATTACAACTTGATCCAGGGTTCGCCGATCGCCTATCAAGGGGTCAGGAAGGAATTTTTTTCCCTGCCGCTGCATATTGGCGTAGCACGGTCAGGGTTTTTTTGCCTTCCTCTGGACCAAGCTAGGATTGAGGATTCAGTTAATCCTTGACAATCCTTAATCCCCCCCCCCTCCCCCTGGTGTTTGGCTACCATGGTTAATCTGCAATACTCGGCAGAGGCCATTTGGAGTCTGAGGCGATTTGCCGCAATACTACCAGCCATTACCAAAAAAGCCCTTCAAACGGAGCGCCTATTGAGGATCAATCGAAGATCAATTGTCAAAGGTCTCAGCCGTTTGCCCCAACCTAAGCACATATCATGTGCTTTGATCAACACTAGATCGGCAGTAAAACACCGATTAGAAATCCATGATTTCTTATTGCAACATGACTTAGACTGCCTCTTTATTACAGAGAGCTGGCTTACAGCCGACTGTAACACCATTCTAGGAGAATTGGTGCCAGATAACTACCGTATTATAACGGAAAACAGAATAGGGCAAAGAGGAGGAGGATTGGCGGTGATCCATAAGACGCACCTTGCGATCACAAAACCAGTCCTTCAAAACCCTCTTCCATTCATGGAAACCCTTACTCTACAACTGCAAGCAAACTCCCAGGAGACAGTCCGGATTCTACTCTGCTATAGGCCATCCGGCCCAAAAACGCAGTTTCTCCCTTCATTGACGGACTTTATCTCCACCTATACCCTGAACAGCAAACACCTTTTGCTGCTCGGGGATTTCAACCTCTGGGCCAACTCCCCGCAAGACCCCGTTGCCGACGCCTGCATTGACCACCTGGAAGGATTAGGGCTTCAGCAACTAGTAAGTGGGCCCACACATGCTTCAGGTCACACGCTCGATCTTATTTTCAGACACGATCTGGAAATAAAAATCTTGGGAAATGAACCATTGCCATGGACAGACCACCATGCAATTAAATTCATTATTCCCAATTTCCCCCCCTTAATAAAAACATCAAACCCAGTGACAACACACTGGACTAGATGTCAGAAGAAGCTCCACTCGGAACTCTTCAAAGCCACGTTAAGGAAAAAAATAAAAAGAATTCAGCCGCATCAATCGGCTGAAGAAACACTGGATTCCATTAACACAGCCCTATTACAGTCAGCCGACTTAATAGCGCCGAAACGTAAAACCCACATCCGGAAAAATAACGCAGGCTGGTTCAACAACCAGCTGGCGTCACTGAAGCAAGAGCGCAGAAGGGCTGAAGCCGCCTGGAAGAGAAGTCCATCAGTTGAGAACCTCTCCATCTACAAGGCAATAACTAGAAAATACCACAAGGAAATTTTCGATGCCAAGAAAAATTATTTTTCTGAGGCTATCAACAGCGCCCTCAACCGCCCCCGCGAGCTCTTCAAGCTGGTCACTCAGACCATGAATCCAGGATGTCTTGAAGCCCCCAATTCGGACACACAAGAATTTTGCGATGAATTGTCGGATTACTTCATTAATAAAATTGAGGGAATCCGGCAAAGCATTCAGCAGAACAACTCCCCCCGTAGCCCCCCCAGTAATTATTCACACAACACCGGCAGAAACTCACCACAATCAGGTGAGTTCACGCTGGAACCCGTCTGTACTCATGACATTAAAAATATCATCGGCGCTCTGCGTAACAGCACTGCGCCGAATGATATCATCCCCACTAAACTGCTGAAGGAATGTGCCGACTTCCTGGCGCCTCCGATCACGCAGCTTATTAACAAATCCTTTAGGGAGGGCATAGTGCCCTCCCAGTTGAAGGAGGGTATAATTCGGCCTATCTTGAAGAAACCCACCCTGGACCCCAAGGATCCACTCCACCGCCGTCCCATAACAGGCCTAAACTCTCTTTCTAAGGTCATGGAGAAAGTAGTGGTACAACAGCTGCAACAGCATCTAGATACCCATAACCTACTTGATCCATATCAATCGGGTTTCCGGCCCGGACACGGGACAGAAACCGCATTGCTCAAGATATGGGACGACGCTCTCGAGGCCGCAGACGAAGGAGAATCTTGTCTCCTGGTTCTGTTGGACCTAAGCGCAGCTTTCGACACTGTAGACCACAAGCTTCTATTGACTCGGCTAGCTGAAGTAGCCAGAGTCGCAGAAGGCGATCTATCTTGGTTCTCCTCTTTCTTGGAAAACCGTTCGCAAATAGTGAAGTTAGGACCTTTCACCTCTGGAAAGCGCACAGTATCATGCGGAGTCCCTCAAGGATCCCCTCTATCGCCTGTGTTATTCAACATCTATCTTCGTCCTCTCTTTGAAATCATCAGCAGTCAAAAACTGCTCTATCACTCATATGCAGATGACACGCAACTGTATTTCCGCATTTGCAATAAAAAGGATCACCACCTCAATCTAGAGACATGTCTCTCTTTGATAGAGGACTGGATGACCAAGAGTTATCTTAAACTCAATGGAGCGAAAACAGAACTTCTCCTGTTTCACGCCAAGCGTAGGAACCAACCAGCAACAACGTGGACACCCCCGCCCATTCTGGGCAAAATCATCACCCCTAGCGCCAAAGTCAAAAGTCTTGGTTTCATCTTCGACTCCCACATGACAATGGACGCACAAATAGGGTCAGTAGTCAGCGGATCTCACCATCTGCTGCGCCTACTACGCAGACTTATTCCTTTCATTCCTAAAGAAGACGTAGCAGTCGTGGTGGGAACAATTGTTAACTCCAGACTGGACTATGCAAATGCCCTTTACCTCGGACTCCCGAAGTACCAAATCGCTCGTCTGCAAGTCGTTCAAAATACGGCCGCCAGACTTGTGACTGGGAAAAAACCCTGGGAATCCATCTCATCTTCACTGAGAGCCCTTCACTGGTTGCCAGTGAAAGACAGAATTGCTTTTAAAGCACTCTGTCTAACGCATAGATGTATCCATGGGAATGCTCCCCAATATCTGTGCGAAAAAATAAAAATTCATAATCCCAATCGCATCTTGCGATCCACCAACCAAAATCTACTTCAGATACCGAAAGCCAGCTACAAGTCCAAATGAGATAGAAGATTCGCGGTCCAAGGTCCCAGACTATGGAACGCTTTACCAACCAGCATTCGGTTGGAGGAGAACCACCTAGCATTCAGGAGAAAGATCAAGACTCATCTCTTTTGATTCCAAAGGAGACAGGAACAACAAGCGCCCAGAGGCGATTTAATTCGCATGTGCCGCGCTATATAAGTTTTTCATTCATTCATTCATTCATTCACAAAGATGGTACTTGACCCCTGATAAGATATCCAGATTCGGCATTCCCAGTGACAATAAATGCTGGAGACACTGTGGAGAGAAAGGAGACATGCTCCACACCTTTTGGGGATGCCCCTCCTTATCTCCCCTCTGGGAATCTGTATTCCGGTTACTATCAGCCATATCCCGTCGGACGATAGTCCCGACAGCCAGTCTGGCGATCCTGCTCCTCGACCTGGATCAATTCCCCAAACACTTGAGACATACACTAGCCCACGTACTATTATCAGTGAACCTGAACATTGCTAGAAAATGGAAAAACCCCTCTCCACCAACTCTGGGAGAAGTGATCCAAACAACCCATTTGCATTTCACCTACGAACACACACTGGCACTTCGGAATAAAAACAAAGACAACATCCTCCGTCAATGGCACCCTTGGTTGCTGTGGTTCAACAATAGCCCCTCACTTCCTTTACCTCCAGAGGGTCTAAACTGAACAACTAGGAATCTCTGGGTGAATGAACTACATCCTTGATTAACCTAAGTGTATCTATGATTACACAGAGTATTTCCTCCTACATTACTGGTGTTACCTCATGTTCTAACCCTATTGCTTGAACGGCTTTTGCTTCAGGAAAGGGGGGACCCGGCCTGGATCCTGGACACAGTAGTGATCCCGGAAGGGGTGTCCAGGGGAAGGCCCTCCCCTGCTTTCCATGTTCTCCCCGGTATGGGGTAATGACTAATTTGTTTTAAATGTTGACTGTTGACTTAGACGCTATACCTTATACTAAGATACTTGCAGTGGTGTCCTTAACTCTTACTTGCCCTACAGTATTCATTTGCAATGCTTAACAGGCTTGCAGCCTTGTTTTTGTATGTATTTCCTTTTGTCAAAACCTAATAAAAATTTACTATTGAAAAAAAAAATGTCAGTCCTGCCCAGTGTCTTAAAGAGACATTTTTTTTTTGGTCATTTGAAAAAATTACATTTAAATTTTTTTTTTTTTTTGCATTTAAGCCTACATATGAGATCTGAGGTCTTTTTGACCCCAGATCTCATATTTAAGAGGACCTGTCATGCTTTTTCTATTACAAGGGATGTTTACATTCCTTTTAATAGGAATAAAAGTGATAATTTTTTAATTTTTTTTATTTCAGTGTTAAAAATTGGTAAAATAAATAAAAATAAATACGAAAACAACAATTTTTTTTTTTAAATCGCCCCGTCCCGACGAGCTCGCGCGCAGAAGCAAACGCATACGTGAGCAGCGCCTGCATATGAAAACGGTGTTCAAACCACACAAGTGAGATATTGCCGCGATCGTTAGAGCGAGAGCAATAATTCTAGCCCTAGACCTCCTCTGTATCTCAAAAAATGCAACCTGTAGAATTTTTTAAACGTCGCCTATCGAGATTTTTAAGGGTAAAAGTTTGAAGCCATGCCACGAGCGGGCGCAATTTTTAAGTGTGACATGTTGAGTATCATTTTACTCGGCGTAACATTATCTTTCACAATATGTAAAAGAATTGGGCCAAATTTATTGTTGTCTTATTTTTTTATTTAAAAAAGTGAATTTTTTCCAAAAAAAGTGCGCTTGTAAGACCGCTGCGCAAATACGGTGTGACAAAAGTATTGCAAATATATAATGTTTGGGGGTTTTAAGTAATTTTATAGCAAAAAAAAAATATGTTTTAGTCTCGTAAACGCCGAATCTGAAAAACAGGCTCGGGGCTTAAGTGGTTAAAGATCTTACTCCCAGCAAGGACTGCACTCATACTGTATATTATATAAATACAGTCATATATTACTGTCCTCTTAGAACTATTGGCTTTGATTCTGTGCTTTGTATTAATTTCCTCTTCTGAAGCACTTTCACTATCTTCTGCATGATGCCCGAATCAGGTTGCAAGACCGACTCTGTTGTCTAGCTAGCAGTCTGGAAAACTGAAATTTTTGGCATTCATGTTTTGTGAACCCAATGATATGCAACATTTGACTTTTTTTCCATTCTGTACTACTTATGATAACCAATAATAAACTTCAAGTGATACAAGAACAAACACCTACATTCGCATAGACCCCCTGGAGAGATCTGTGTGCTAGTTTTTTTTTTCTTTAAACAAAGTCGCTGTCCGTGCAGAGCTGTATCCTGGCCTAGGCCAACAAGGCCCAGGCCTAGGGCAGCACTTTGCAGGGGGGCAGCACGAAAAGAGTCCCCGCCGACTTGCGCTACACTGTTAGGAAAATTAGTCTAGCGCCCCCATAAAGCGGACGCGCTACTTCTAGTATGCGGGCGGCCGGCATTCCACAACTGTGGGGGGGGCACTTCCAATTTTGACTGTTTTGTCACCCTGGACCACAAACCTTCCTCACTGTGCTATATGTTTCTGCTGCACCATCTACTTAAAGAAGAACTATAGGCAACACTTTTACCATCCCTGTCCCATTGCAAAGATTTCACTTCACTTCCTGCTCTATGGGAAACCAGGAAGTAAGAGAAAATCTAAGTAAATTACGGGAATCCATTGCCCCCCCCCCCCCCCCGGCCCTCAGAACTAGTGTCCTCACTCGAAAATTTCAGGGCGGGTCTTAAACAACACAGGGTGTGCCCGTGACAGGAAGGGGTGGGCCATATTTAAATTAGGGGGTGCACAAGTTTAGTCAGGCCTAGGGCAACACAAAACCTAAATACACCTCTGTGTCCGTGACAGCTGTCAAAGTCATTTGCTGATTTTATAAATTTTTGAAAAATATAATTTTTACTATTTCACTTTAAGCATTAAATAAAACACTGGTTCTGGCTGAATGGATTATTTTAAACACCTTTTTTGCATGTGTACTGTACATGCTCCCAAAAAAGAAACACGTATTTTTCTTTATTCAATACCTAAAACAGTCACTGGGTGGCTCTGTTAGCTCTAGTGCAAAACTGTGTTTATGATAAGCAGGCAAAGCAAAGATTGAGCAAATTATTGACAGTGTACTTTTTGCATGTGAAAATATGTTGAGTGCCATAGTTTTTTTAATCATAGATGATGTTATATTTTGGTGCTGAGAGACTAAAAAGAAGTAATTTTCTAATGTCTGACATGCTGGATCTTGAATCTGACAAAATGTCAGTTTTTTACTCAAAAGGAAAGGCTTTGTTGCAGCATGTTTAAAAAAAATCTCAAATCCTTTTCTAATTAGATTTATTATGTTATAAATCCCAAACTGTATCAAAAGTTCCACTGCACTTCGAACTATGAAATCTGCACCCCCACTATAGGATTTATGACCGCTGCTTACAAAAAAGAAACCAAGTAAGGTAAATAAATACACATTTTTGGTGGTAGTTAAAGCCAAATTGTTTTGAACGCTGATGCTTCTGCAGCCAATGTCACATTGGTGTTTAGAAATTGTAATTATACAATGCATACATTAGCAATTAAAACACTTGTGCATGTTTTGAAATGCTTTATGCAGATCAATGCTCTGCTATGTAGTACCTACTGCCATTTCTCCAAAGTTAATCATAGTTCAGCTGTTTATATGAACATGTATCTGAGCTGTCTGTTTGCTTGTGTAGGAATCTACTTCCCTTGCCCTATACTGTCTGTAATTGTAATTGGTTGTGCTTGTTACTGTCAAATAATTAGTTTCCAGAGAGTAGACAGAGTGAGAACTGAGCCACATGCCTAGTGCTAAACCTTTCATCCAAATTCGAAATTGGTGCATTTTTCAATTTTAAAAGCCAATATAAATAAGAAGGCCAGTATGGTGGCCTGAGTTTATGGGAGGAGCCTGGAGGGTATTTAAGCAGCCCACTCACACATGCTCTTTGTCGGTTCAGTGTGCAGTACTACACGTCACTGGGCCGACTCTTCCCAGCTCACCTCATGTCCGTGAGTCTGCGCATTCAATCGCATTCGACACCCTCCCGCCCTTCCCTTTTTCAGGGCACTTCTCAGCATATCCTTCTTCAATTAACTACCCATTACTTACTTTGGGTATGCCCCCTTTTCTTGGCATACTGACCAGACCACCAAGGCACACCTCAGGTCTATTTATGTTGTAAGTCTTGTTGCGTGTTTATGTGATCCACATCACTCTCGGTCAGAGGGCCACGACCATAAATGAAGAGCAGTGGTTAAAAAAAAAGTACTTGTGGATTGATTCACCTTTTTTGGGGGTTATTTCCCCTTTAAGGGGGCGTATCCTATGCCTACATAGGTTTTCTAGTAGGTGACCCTCATTCCCATCTTAAAATGTTCAGAGGTATGATGTTGATGGAAGGAGAGAACAGAATGAGAAGAAAAGTGACTTTTCAATATGCTTGCTTCACCTTCATCGAATTAGCAAGCTGGCGAAAGGCTAGGCCCTTGTATACTATAGTTGGAGGGGTATCTCATACCTAGCTGCATTGTCTTGCAGGGGCGGCTGATTTACAAATACTTGGGCACATAAAACAATATCCATATATACATTTCAATTACATATTTAGCTTCTTGTCTAGAGTTCAGCAACAAAAATTACATTTCAAGTTGTACACATATATCAAATATTTAAAGGGGTTGTAAAGTTTTATTTTTTTTTGTTTTGTTTTTTAATAACACAAATGTCATACTTACCTCCACAGGGTTTTGAACAGAGTGACCCTCCTCTTCTGGGGGTCCCTCAGCGATGCTCCTGGCTCCTCCCTGCATCGAGTGCCCCCTTGGAGATCCTCAGTCAAAGGGGGCACCCGTGTGGGCATGCTTCCGAGTCCTGCTGCTGCGTACATTGACACAGACAGCAGGACTCAGCCCGCCACTGGCCCCGCCTCCTGGCTCCTGTGTCACTGAATTTGCTTGACAGCAGCGGGAGCCAATGGCTCATGCTGCTATCATACTATTCAATGAGGACCCGAGACAGAAGCTGAAGCTGCTGCGCTTGTCCCCGTTGATGGAACGATTGGGTTCAAGTAAGTAAAAGAGGGGGCTCTGAGGGGCTGCTGCACTACAGAAATGTTTTCATCTTAATGAATAGAATGCATTAAGGTGAAAAACCTTGAGGGTTTACAACCCCTTTAATGATTGACTGAATGGGGGTTATTTACGAAAGGCAAATCCACTTTGCACTACAAGTGCACTTGGAAGTGCAGTCGCTGTAGATCTGAGGGGGACATGCAAGGAAAATAAAAAAAACAGCATTTTAGCTTGCACATGATTGGATTATAAAATCAGTAGAGCTTCCCCTCATTTCAGAGCTTCCCCTCAGATGTACAGCAACTGCACTTCCAAGTGCACTTGTAGTGCAAAGTGGATTTGCCTTTTGTAAAGAACCCCCTATGTGTTTTATTAATTTACCTATCTTTTAGGATTGTTGGTGAACTACAGGTTTAATAAAAAGCAATTTATCTGCAAAAAACATAATGTGTTATGCACTTATGTAAAGTCAATATAAAGTCTCTAACACTACCTCTCTCTAAGCAATGTGGCTGTCCAATGGTGTTGGGTGTCTTCAATACTCCTCCATAGATGGAGGACCACCCCAAGACATCTGTGTTTTTTGTTTTTGTTCATCCCAAAAGAAGACATAGCAGTTGTGGTGGGAACAATCATCAACTCCAGACATGACTATGCAAATGCCCTCTATCTTGGACTCCCAAAGTACCAAATCACTCTTCTGCAAGTCGTTCAAAATACGGCCACTCCACTTGTGACTGGGAAAAAAACATGGGAATCAATCTCACCTTCACTGAGATCCCAGTTGGTTGCCAGTAAAAGACAGAATCATTTTCAAGGCACTCTGTCTAACGCATAAGTGTATTCTGGCAAATGCTGCCCAATATCTATGCGAAAAACTAAAAGCTCAGAACACCAATCGCATTCTGCGATCCACCAACCAAAATCTACTCCAGATACCCAAAACCAGATACAAGTCCAAAGGAGAACGAAGATTTGCCGTCCAAGGACCCAGACCGGCATCCGGTTGGAGGTGAACCAACTGACCTTCAGGAGAATGATCAAAACTCATCTCTTCTGAGGTCTCAGGGAATGAATACCAAGCGCCCAGAGGCGATTCAGTTCGCATGTGCTGCGCTCACTCACTCACCGTATCACAAGAAATGGCCTGGTCATTAATGGGGTAAATCATTCCGGGGCTGAAGTGGTTAAGGTGCTACAATTTATACAAATATATGATAAAATATCCAAATTTTGATAAGGATGTTGAGGATGGCCTATGTAATTTATTTTTGTTTGTTTATTTTTTTTTTATTTTTTTTAGGGCATGTGGTTTGGTATGGTTCAGATAGTACCAGACTCCATGCCTGGAAATGTCCAATATAAATTTTGAATTGGATCCTAATGCAAAACAAAAAACATAAGTGAGTAAAGTTTCCTTCAAAATCATTATCAGACCCTGATCCTAGATCCTAGATCAGGGACTGGTGCGGATTTTGAACAAGACCCCATGTAAACAAACAAAAAATGGACTGGAGCCCCTCAAAACCAATACCAGACCCTTTTCCTTGGAGAGGGTCAGGTATAGATTTTGAGGGAAACCCAGGCAAAAGAAAGAAACAAAACACGTTGGGTTCCCCCAAAATCCATACCTATCCATATCTGGCTAGACAGGAAAGGGAGAGGCAACAAGCGTGCACTCCTCCCCTCCTGAACCATTCCAGGTCACACATGCTCAACATTGATGGGCTACCTTGGCAGGGGGAATATTTCTTCAAAGGCTACTTGTCCCCAAGTCATAAATGAGAGCCTGATGCTAAATGTCAACAAACTGTCCAGTGATTCTGGCTGACTTCATTGACCTAAGATAGTCTGATTGTATTTGGTCAATGATGTCACTTGAGATGCCCAAGCTGTCAATTAGTGGCAGTAGTGATATGGTGACTAAATTATTGACTTCCAGCTTCAGCAGGAGGTTCAAGCAGGCAGGCAAACTGGCATTATCTGGCCATTCATGTTGCCCATTGGGCAAACTTTGAACAGCCTGGACTCACGAAAAACTCATGGTCAACAACAGGAACCCAAAGCTTATCCCTATTGTTTATTACTATGTCCTAACTTGACTCGATGGTCATCAGTGGCTTTTGTTTCTCAAAAAGGTCAGGTGAGTAGATAAAGATCATGAATGGCTTGTACTAAATGAATAGTCAATTTTCATTCAATTCAATTTTCATTCACAAAGGTACATCATATGTGAACAGCCTGTGTGAAATAACTAAAGCATCGCCCAGTGACAGTGTGATTATTTTATGTAAACAAAGACATGCCATACAGCAATGGGTTTAAAAATGGCCTTATTTGAATGCTCTTTCACCTTCCTAGCCTTAAACTGAGGTGCAAGGCATAATTAAAGCCCAATTTAAAGGGGTTGTAAAGCTATGTTTAATTATTATTTTTTTTTAAATAAAAAACATATCGGCCCGGATTCACGTAGGAGCTACGATACGCCGTCGTAAGTACAAATGTGTGCCGTTGTATAGGCTTCAGCCGCTCGGCGTAAGTTGCCAGCGTCGGCGTATCGTGGGCGCATTGTTACGCTGGACGCATTCGGCGTACCCATTTGAAATATGCAAATGAGTAATATATGCCGATTCACAAACGTACTTCCACCCGGCGCATGTTTTATGCGATTTGCGTAAGGGTTACGTCCGGCGTAAAGTTATTCCTCATATAGGAGGCGCAACCCATTCAAAGGTATATAGCCGGGAACGAACGCCGTTGATTTTTACGTTGTTTACGTAGTACGTGAATAGGGCTGTGCGTAGGTCAACGTTGCGCCGGCGTAGCGTAAAGATGATACGCTACGCCGGCAGAAAGATGCACCCAGGTATGTGAATCCGGGCCATCATACTTACTGTACCTCCACTGTGCAGCTTGTTTTGCACAGCATGGCCTCGAACCTCGTCTTTTGGGGTCCCCGGGGGCTCTCGCGGCTCCTCCCCACATCATAAAACCCCCTAGAAGAAGCGCTCTCCCAGGGGGTTACCTTGCGGGCGCTCTCCCTAGTCCAGCATTTGCGTTAATAGACACAAATGTCGGAATCGTCCCTGCCCCCTGGCGCCACATCATTGGATTTGATTGACAGCAGCAGGAGCCAATGGCTGTGCTGCTATCAATCTATCCAATCAAGAGCCAGGACCCATTGAGAGGGGGACAGCGCGTCCCCGCCGAGGGAAATTCGGGGCTCAGGTAAGTAAAATAGGGGGGGCAGTGACTACCAGGTGTTTTTTCACCTTAATGCATTGGATACATTAAGGTGAAAAAAAACACAAGGGTTTACAAGCCCCTTAAGTAATTTTTCTGTACTGGTTATACAGTCAGGCAATATGCCTTTTTTTTTTACTTTATATTTTAAACTACTGAAAGTCCATTTAACATGATTTCCTATGGTACACATTCACCTGGTAATGTCAGCAGGTGACCATGCTCTCAGGCGGCGTACACACGTACGAGAACCTCGACGGGCGGAACACATCGTTCCGCCCGTCGAGGTTCTCGCCCGGCCGTCGAAATCGGCGACCCACCCGTCGGGAATGGCAACCAGCCATTCATCCCGACGGGCCGTCAAGCAAATAGAGAGCCTGCTCTCTATTCGCTCGACGGGATTCCCGACGGGCGGGGCGAGCCAGGAGCGTACACACAGCCGAGGTTCTCGCTGGAATGCAGCTCCCAGCGAGGTTCTCGCTGGTTTCTAGCGAGAACCTCGGTCGTGTGTACGCCGCCTTAGTTAGTTTTTTTTCGGGGTCGGTAGTGGTGGTGGGCATCGTGGGTTAATAGTGCTGCACTTATATTTTTTATTTCATTTTATATGTTGTATGGTGAGGTGAATTCACTGGAAGTGTACAGCAGCTGTGGAGTACTAATTAGTATTAATTATAGCACATAACACTTTAGGTAGGTGGCGCTAATTGTCTTTTATACAAGGTTATGCAGGCATGAAGCCTGAGTACAGACATAATTTTTATCTGTAATCATACAGTTTTCCCCAAAATTACACAAAATTATAACATCTTCAAAGATTCATCTTTAAGGGCTTTGTGCAATCAATTAAATCTATAATCGATTATAGTAAAAAAAACAAAAAGAAGCATATATGAAGTAGAATTTCTCATAGAAATAATGTAATGCTTAAACAAGTGATGAGCACACCTTGTGTTACTATTTGCTATACAGTAGATTTATTGTTTTGATTGTAATGACTCTAACTCCGAAATGTTCACAAATAGTATTTTCTCCTACATAAATTTCTCCTGCTAAACGTCCTGATCTGCCAATTTCCACCTCGTACATCTGCTATTCCAAGAATCTTTCACTTTGTCATACACCACCTGGTACTTAAATTAGCCACATTTTGACAACTTTTCATATTTAAAGCTTATTAGTACTGTTCATCCTTTTAATAGCAAGTTATTATTTGCCAGCGTTAGCTGTCGGCTCCCCAGAGGTGTGAAGTCTGTTGTGTGTTTTCCCTACATAATCTCAGGGGGGGGACACCACAAAGCACCAGTACTTTTTAGAGTGGAAGGAGTGATGAAAAAACCTGACCACCAATGCTTTTCAGGAAGACAGAGGGGGCTGAAATACCACAGGACATCAATGTTTTTTTTTTTTTTGGGGGGGGGGGGGGGGGGGGGGTGGAAGAAATACCATTGATTACCAATGCATTTCAGGAGAGGAGGAGGAGAAATACTTCTGACCACCACTAATTTTCAGGAGGGAGAAAGAAAGATTAATATCACTGACCCCCAATGCTTTTCAAGGGTGAAGTGGGGCGAAAAACCACAAAACCTTTCAGAGGAGAAGTGCCTTCTCCAGGTACTTACAGACATGGCTGAGAGCAGTGGGAGCCATTGGCAACTGCTGCTGGTCAGTGATTGGCCCAAAATCTATTCAGAGCAGAGAGCAGGGGGCCAAGCCAAGCTGTGTGTCTCAAAAGATGCAAACAGGAGAGAGAACGCCCAAGTGTTCCTGTAGGAAGGAGCTTCAGTGGGGGGGGGGGGGGATTGGAGCTGCTCTGTGCAAAATTATTGCACAAAGCAGGTAAATATTGGCATGTTTGTTATTAAAAAAAAAAAAAACTTTACAACCACTTTAAAACAGGGTGAGGAACAGCCAAACTCTGTTTCTAAGGTGAGGTTGTGGAAGACATTTGTGTGTCACAGGTCATACACCATGGCAAGACTGAGCACAGTAACGAGGCACAAGGTAGTTATACTGCATCAGCAAGGTCTCTTCCAGGAAAAAGTTTCAAAGCAGACTGGGGTTTCAAGATGTGCTGTTTTGAAGAAGCACAAAAAATTGACAACTCTGAGGACTACAATGTAGCACACAGTGGTCGGTCAAGGAAACTTAACGCAGCAGATGCAAGTCAGATCATGATTACTTACCTTTTACATTGGAAGATGTCAAGCAGTGCCATCAGCATAGAACTAGCGGAAACCAGCAGAACTGAGGTACACTCATCTCTTGTTTGGAGAAGTCTGAGCAGAAGTGGCCTTTCTGGAAGAATTTCAGCCAAAAAAAATACCTCCAATGTGAAAACAAGGCTAAGCGAATCAATTAACCACTTAAGACCCGGACCAAAATGCAGGTAAATGACCAGGCCCCTTTTTGCGATTCGGCACTGCGTCGCTTTAACTGACAATATTTTTTACTTTTTGTTATAAGAAAAATCAGATAAACTAAATTTTAGTCAAACATTTAGGCCAAAATTTATTTAGCCACATGTCTTTAGTAAAAAAAAAATTAGCTAACTAGCGGGAACAGCGACACTAATACAGCGATCAGAAAAATGATCGCTTAGTGACGCTGGCAATAGGGAGTGAAAGGGTTAACTAGGGCGGTGATCAAGGGGTGGCTGGGAGCGATCGTGAGGGGGGAGACAAAAACCAATAGCCGCCCCCTCATCCCGGATCGCTCCCAGAGCCATCAGGACCGTCGCATTTACCGGGGGCTCGATCGGACCCCCGACCCGCGTCAAGGCAGGGACGTAGAGGTAAGACAAAATGAGTCAAAATTTGAAATATTTGGCTGTAGCAGGAGGCAGTTTGTTTGCTGAAGGGCTGGAGAAAGGTACAATAATGAATGGTTGCAGGCAACAGTAAAACATAGTGGACGTTCCTTGCATGTCTGTGGCTTAATTTTGGCAAACAGAGTTGGGGACATGGCCAGTATCAATGGTGTTCTTGGTGCTGAGAAAAACAAGCAAATACTTATTCATCAGGGAGGCACGTGATTGGCCCCAAATGTAGTTTGCAGCGGGACAATGACCCAAAACATTCAGCCATTGTCATTATGAACTATCTTTCAGCATAAAGATGAACAAGAAGTCCTTGAAGTAATGGCAAAGCCCCCACAGAGCCCTGGTCTCAACATCATAAAGTATGTCTGGGATTACATGAAGGGACAGGAGGATTTGATGGTTCCTACATCCACAAAAGATCTGCGGTTTGTTCTCCAAGATGTTTGGAACAACCCGCCTACCAAGTTTGTTCCAAAACTGTGTACAAGCGTACAAGTGAAGTGATGCTGTTTTGAAGGCAAAGGGTGGTCACAACAAATATAGATTTGATTTGAAATACTGTTCTGTTCATTTACTTTCCTTTTTGTTAGGCTTGTGCATTTATGCGAGTACTTGTACTCGCACAAATGCTCCTGATGCCTGACCCGATACTTGGTCAGCGGGCGGACTCAGTCGGCGGAGCCAGCGGGCTGCGTCAGTAGGCGGAGCAGGCAAGTGGCATCGGTGGGCAGAGCAGGCAAGCGGCGTCGGTGGACGAAGCAAGCAGGCAGCGTCAGTGGGTGGAGAAGACAGGCGGCCTCATTGGCAGAGCAGGGGGAGCAGGCGGAGCTAGGGGAAAGGTGGGACAGTCTCAGTGGGGAAGTCAGCAGACCGAGCGAGTCCTCACCTGCAGCAGAACTAGGTTAAGAAATGTGATATTGACACTGTGGTAATTCGGACGTTATATTTAGCTTTACTTGGGATGATTTGTGGAGCCAAGAGTCAGAGATCTGACCATTGCAATTTTTACCTGCCTGACTTTTTGCTAGTCAAACATGCTGTCTTCCAGCTCCTAGGTAACATTTTGCTAAAATAAAATATTTTGCTCCATGTGCTTGTTCAGGCTTGTTTTGGTTTCTGGAGAAGAGCAATCGTATTTATCTCCCAGCAGTCCCAGCACTGTGTTAGTCACGCCTCCAGGTGTCCTGTATATATAGGCCTGCCTTGGTGTACTTCCTCCTCTTTCTTGGAGCGAATGCCAGAACAGTATAACCCAGTAAAGAAGTCCAAACGTGACTCTTCGGCCAGCCGGCCCATCCTGTCGTGATGCTGAAATAAAGTGGTGAACGGACGGCAATCCTGCTGTCAACAACTCCAACCGGGAGAGTAAACGGAAACTTCGTCCCAACGGGGACACAGAGATGAACTTGTCAAGCACCAACTGGAGATTCAGTATCCTGAAAAGAAAATAAATATCCGTAATAGGGTGGGTAGGGCGGGAAGATACTCGCCTCCTGTCTTCATATAACTAATATTTTCCGTCACAAGCTAGAAAAATCTCGATTTATATATCAGACAGGAGGCTCATATCTTTGCAGGTTCAAAGCACTATCCATCTATACATACATCACGTAATACAACATACAACTCAGATCTATATATATATATAGTATCTAATGTACACCCGAAGTAAGTCATGGAACAGTAAGAAAGTACAACCGTTAAGAGGTAATGACCGATAAAGAGACATGATCCTCAGGTCTAAAGTAGAATTGACGAAAAGTTGCCTCTGACGACCAGTCGGCTGCTAATAGGAGGTCTGATAGAGAGCCCCCTGAAGTAACCACTTTAGTGACCATCGCCCCCCCTGGTCGAGTGTGTGCCAAAGAGGGATACGTCTATGCCTGACATCTCCATTACCAGTCGTACCCACCTGGCCAAGGTGGCAGAAGCCACCGAATGGTGCGGTTGTACATATGACACTAACAGCTGTGAGAAGTTTGAAGAACGTAGAGTCGCTGTGCGTGTTTCGTAAGCCTGCAGACAGCGGACGATGCATAGTCGCTGATGTGATAGGAAGAATGGGTAGAAAACCGAGTGTAATTGAGTTTTGGTTCTGCGTACTATTTAGAATCTAACCCCTTCCGGCGAGAATTGTCGCCTAGAAATATCCAGGGCTCTCACATCTGAGACTCTTTTTATGGAAACCAAGCATAATAGTGTAGTAAGTTTCAGGGATAGATTCCTTAAGGAGAGGCGATCGTTGTCCTCCCAAGAGGAGAACAACTGAAGGACCTTGGAGACATCCCAGGTTGACTGGTAGCGAGGACGAGGAGGACGGTTAAATCTAGCACCGCGGAGTAAGCGTCATACCAATGGATGTTTGCCAATGGGTAAAGAGTCTACCGGGCAATGGTATGCCGAAATAGCGGATCTATAAACATTAAGGGAACTATATGCTTTCCCCGTTTCGTAGGACTCAGCCAAGTAGTTTACTACCGAAGAGACAGGGGCTTGAATGGGACTAATCTGTCGTTGATCACACCAACGAACCCATAACCCCCAGGCAGATCGATATGTCGATCTAGTCCCTGGGGCCCAGGCCAAGGCGAGGAGGTCTCTAGCCGATTGTGAAAGTCCAGTACCAGATTCTGGCACCCCGAGACTAGCCATGCAAGGAGGGGTAGTTTGCCTTCCAGAAGCAATGGGTGTAGACCCTTGGTTGGATTGGTCAACAGGTGTGTTGAGTGGGGAAGGAGTCTGGGATGGTCGATCGACATCCCCAGGGTCAGAGGGAACCACGGTTGTGTCGGCCACCAAGGAGTGATCAAAACAACCAACGCCCCCTGATTGGCTATGTGCAGGAGTAGTCTGGTGATCATTGTGAAAGGGGGGAATGCATAATGTAACCCCTCGGGCCATATTTGAAGAAATGCGTCCACTGCTAATGCTTCTGGGTCCGGTCTCCAGCTGTAAAAGCGGGGAAGTTGCCGATTGAGTCTCGAGGCGAAAAGGTCCGTGTGAAGCGGGCCCCAAAGGTCTTGTATTGCCAGAAAAAACGATCTGTTCAATGTCCAGTCGCTGGAATCGATCAGATAACGGGAATTCCAGTCTGCAACACAGTTGGACACCCCCGGAATGTATTCCGCCACTGGGATAATGTCGCGGGATAGGCAGAAATTCCAGAATTCGGATGCAATGTCCGCTAGTATTTTGGATTTCGTGCCCCCTAGGCGGTTGATATATTGTACCGCTGCCACATTGTCCATGCGTAGGAGAACGCAACAGTTGGATCTCTGCGAGAGAAAACTCCTGATGGCGAAGAGTGCCGCCAGGAGTTCCAGCGCGTTGATGTGGAGGGAAGACTCGTCTACGGACCATGTTCCTCCTGTGGAGTCTGGGCCATAACGGGCCCCCCAGCCCTGTTGGCTCGCATCCGATTCTAGGATGACGTCCGGCCGAGAGTTGAAGATCGTCTTGCCATTCCATTCTATGGCATAGTGAAGCCACCATCGCAATTCTGCCTCCGATTCCGAACAAAGGACGACTTTATCCGAATAGCGGAGACCTTGTCGTAGGTGTAGGGTTTTGAGGTGTTGTAAGGCCCGATAATGCAATGGAGCGGGGAAGATTGCCTGATTGGAGGCCGATAATAGTCCGACTATGCGCGAGAGAACTCTTAGCGATATTTGACTTTTGCGCAAAACCGCTCTGATTTCTTTCTGGATCAAGGCCAATTTGGACTTGGGTAAGCGTAGTACCGCCTGTCTGGTGTCCACAGAGAATCCTAAAAACTCCATCTCCTGAGCCGGAGAGAGTATAGACTTTTTGTGATTGATGAGGAAACCCAGTTCCTCTAGGAGTGACACTGTCCAGCGTTTGTATAGATCGGCTTGTGCTTTTGAACGAGCCATGATTAGGAGATCGTCCAGATAAATTATCAGGCATACTCCCCTGCAACGTAGTGCAGCTATCACAGGTTTCATTATTTTGGTGAAGCACCATGGGGCTGATGAGAGGCCGAAGGGTAGGCAAGTAAATTGCCACATACGGCCCCTCCATTAGAATTTCAGAAATTTTTGGGAGGAGTGATGCATTGGTATCGTAAGATACGCATCTTTGAGATCTATTTTGACCAGCCAATCTCCTTGGATTAGAAGGTCTCTCAACAGATGTATTCCTTCCATCTTGAAGTGACGGTAGGTCACGTATTGGTTTAGTTCCCTTAAATGTATTAACGGTCGTAGCCTTCATCTTTCTTCTTTTACCAAGAAAAGGTTGCTTACGAAACCGGGGGATAAGGGGTCCACCTCTATCACAGCTTGTTTTGAAATGAGTTCCTGTAGTTCTATGTCTATGAGGTGTACATTTTGTTCTGAAAAATGTATGGGGT
This sequence comes from Rana kukunoris, assembly GCA_029574335.1. Classification (NCBI taxonomy): domain Eukaryota; kingdom Metazoa; phylum Chordata; class Amphibia; order Anura; family Ranidae; genus Rana; species Rana kukunoris. The sequence continues at coordinate 100,386 of JAJQKJ010000881.1, read as the reverse complement.
GTGGTGGCATAGACCTGACCGGTTGCGACATGAAGTCTATGTGGTAGCCCGTTACTGCGGACAGTATCCACACGTCTGCTGTAATCGTGTACCAGACATGGGTAAAATGTCTCAGTCTGCCCCCTACAGGTATATGAGTATGGCAATTCATTAATACACTCACCGGTGGATGGTCGGGATCTCGGGAAGCCTCTGCCACTGCGCCCTCTCCATGGGCGTCCTCTAGGAGGGAAAAATGGAGCCGGTTGTGCCACCGGTACGGAGTATTGCTGTGGCGCGGGTGAGTAAGGTTGAGCGGGTGTCCTAGGGTAGGCCCTGTAATAGTTGCCACGGACGGCAGATCGGCCTCTCCCTCTGCCGGCCTTGTTAAAAACCTTAGGCCCAAAGCTAGATTTCTTTAGGGAAGTTTGGGCCTTGTCCAGACTGTTAAATAGGCCTACAAATCTATTGATGTTTTTCATCAAATCATCTCCAAATAGGAGGCCGCCTGCTGAGGGGCCTGGTTCTGACTCCGCCAAATGTGAGAGTTGCGGGTCGAGTCTCATCAAAATCGACCTGCGACGTTCAATAGCGCAGGTCGTGTTGGCCGAGCCCAAAAGGCAGATGGCACATTGTGCCCATCCTCGTAACTGTACTAAATTTACAGGTTCTTCAGTGGCGGCTGCCTGTTCTGACAAATTCAAAATTTTGGTCAAAGGACCTAAGAGATCCAAGACACGATCCTGGATCGTCTTAAAAGAGCATTCTATGCCTTTCTTCATATATTTGCCCGATTTGGTTAAGTACTTGAGAAGCACCGGGTCAATTTCAGGTGTAGATGCCACCTTTTTAGGAATGAACGGTCTGGGGCATTCCGCTCTCAACTTATTCCTATTTGTCCTATCCAGGATCCTTCTTGTCCAGTGTTCCACGTATTGGGACACATGTGGGAGGGGTGCCCAGTCCCCGGATCTGGGGTGTGTTATGTGTTCTGGATTAAAGAATGGTTCCCCTAGGGAGTCCAAGATTGCTTCAGATGGTAACTCCGGGTTGGCCTCCTTGTCAGTAGCCATTTGCCCAGCCTCCTCTTGTTCAGAATCTGAATCATCGGATGCTATTATCAGCGATCCTTGAGATGCTTCCTCATCTGATTCATCGTTAAATGAATCCGATTTAACCCGGCAGGCAGATTGAAATTTTTTGCGGGGAATCTCCTTGGGTATCAATGGTCGTTCACTGTTAGGATGGCTGGGGCGGCAGGCCGAGGAGGGTCCTGCCTCATGCACTGATTCTACTTCCCCTGCCGGGGAGTCGAGATAAGCAGTTAGATGCTTACGTTTGTAAGGGGCTTTGCCCATTTTTACCACCTCAGGCTGAGTCATGGAGGGGTTAATAGTAGATGCCAAGGCAGCCTGGATAGAGCTACTTATGAGCTCCTGAATCTGGGCAGCAGAGAGCAGCTGCGGAGTCTCAGGGGTTAAGCCTGGACCTGTCACAATAGTTTTAGGGATTCCAGATTCCTCTGCCATTCTGTAGAAAGGTTCTAATTTGAGCACAGCTAAACCCTAGGGAAAAACTACAGACCACTCTATACAATGAGTGCTCCGTTTACTGTCTATAGATTTAAAACCCCCTTCTGGCTTCTATTGCTATCTGTGGGGAGATTCTTCCCTCAATATGCACTGTGGTGTAAACAAAAGGTGTGAATACACCTCACTGAATCGCTCACAGATAGGCCTTGCTACACGGCCCTTACTGTGACAAGATTACCGCTCTCCTCACCGCTCAGCAGCCGACTGGCGATGCGGTGAGGAGGATGGTATGACCTATCGCAGAGCGCGGCTGTAGTCTCGCGAGACGTCGCGGGAATTCAGCGATTGGTCGAAAATGCCGAAGGGGCGGAAGGAGGAAGCGCGCCACTCACAGACATGCCTCCTCCTCCTCTGACAGGCGTGAAGCTACAGCCTGCTGAGGGGAGAAGGAAAGGACATATGGCGCCCGTAGATAAGCGGCAAATAGGACAGGATTGGAGCAGGAGCAGAGAAGGGCAGCACAGAGGCTGCAGTGAAGTTAGAGAGAAAACGCACCAGAAATGTGCTAAGAAAGAAACACTGAATTATTAGTCATAAACAGTAAAAGAAAATTATATATCATAAAGTATACTTATCTTTGCCATGAGCAGAAAGAAAGAGGAGGAAGTACACCAAGGCAGGCCTATATATACAGGACACCTGGAGGCGTGACTAACACAGTGCTGGGACTGCTGGGAATTGTAGTTCCTTTCTCCACCATTTTAGGTGAAAAAAGTTCTGAAGAATTACATAAATTCTAAAGAAAACATTTCTGCTATGGGCATTAAATAAAGAAAGATTAATGCAAAGATATGAGCCTCCTGTCTGATATATAATTAGGACCATTGCATTCGGTCGCCGTCAGCTTGGACATCCCGACGCCCATCTTGGCATACCCTGCACTTGGCCACAGTAAGCCAGCATATAGTTCGGGCTGGGTGCAACAAGATGTCTGCTGATACTTACCGATGCCGAGTGCAGGGTTTACCAAGATGGGCACTGCAGCATAGCATTTCAAAATACTTTCCTTATGTCATTTATTTCTGCATTTCAGTGCCTGCCCATAAGTGCCAGCCACCTATCAGTGCCAGCTACCTATCAGTGCCCATAACTGCCACCAGTCAGTCCCCATCAGTCAGTGCCCATCAGTCAGTCTGTCACATGGCATTAAAAAAAAAGTGTACTTGGTCCTAAAAAAGTGGTATCGGGACAACCCTACTTTTTGTAAACCGATAAAAATAAACTATTAACACTTCTATTTCGGAAATAATTCTTAAAGGGGTTTAAAAGGTTTGCTTTTTATTTTCTAAATAGGTTCCTTTAAGCTAGTGCATTGTTGGTTTACTTACCTTTTCCTTCAATTTCCATTCTAAATATTTTTTTTTCTTTTTTTTCTTTGTCTGAATTTCTCACTTCCTGTTCCTCCTCAGTAAGCTGTTCAATAAGCTGTTCTTACTGAGGAGAAACAGGAAGTGAGAAATTCAGTCAAAGAAAATAAACATTTAGAAGGAAAAGGTAAGTGAACCAACAATGCACCAGCTTAAAGGAACCTATTTAGAAAATAAAAAACGAACCTTTACAACCCCTTTGGTTTACACAATTTTTTCACACCTGCCTAAAAACTTTTTCACAGTAGTGTACACCTTACAAACTAGGTCATCTACTGGTCATAAACATATATAGGATGTGGGCCTCTTTCTAAAAATGAAATGTGTTTTAGGGACAGATTGCAGGAATGTAGTAGCCTTCATGTTGTCACATGCCATTTATAATTTTTTTATATGCTTTTTTGTTTTCTGGCGGGGACTGCTCAATATTTATCTGGGTAACACAATATAATGTAAGGTAAATTTTTAAATGTTATGGGTGTGAAAATATGGTCCATTATTTATTGGATTTGTATACATTTTGTCACAAGTGTATACTTTGTTTATCCTTTTCTATCAGTTTTTGTAGCCGAGTTGTTACTTAATTGATTTTAATTATTGTTCCCCTACTTCTTCCCGTATTTCACTTGGTTCGGGAGTAGGGGTGATTATTTAGCTGTTTGCTCAGCATGTTTTTAGATCTGCTACTGTATGAGTAAGGCTGTGTAGCCAAAACACATTAGCGTTCTCTGTTATATACTCAGCATGTAGTCAATAAACAATTCATATCTATGGCTAATACCTGGCTGCCAGCTTCACTTCATTGAATACATATTTTCATTCACTATGTTCCTTTGTGAAAAAGGAAAAAAAAGAATAAAAAAATAAAAAGCTAGAATACTATGGGGTTGATTTACTAAAACCGGAGAGTGCAAAATCTGGTGCAGCTCTGCATAGAAACCAATCATTTTCCAGATGTTTTGTCTATGCCTAATTAAATAATTTGACATTAGAAGCTGACTGGCTACCATGTACAGCCACACCAGGTTTTGCACTATCCAGTTTTAGTAAATCAACACCTGTGTCCCTTTTACAATTCAGCCTACTCTTCTTATACAGTTTATTGTTTATGGAGTCTGTCCAGTAATTTTGCATTTGAGAAATTAGAAATATAAACTCTTTAACCACTTGCCGACTTCGCTATAGCTGAATGATGGCTACTTATGGGATACTGTCATATGACAGCCTTCTGTGATCAGACACTGCTGATCACAGATTGAGGTAACGATTGATGTAACCAGCCAATCAGCAGCTCTATTTCACATGATCAGCTGTGTCCAATCACAGCTGATCACAGATGTAATCAGAAGCCGGTTATCAACACTTCTTTCCTCAAGCTAACAGCATAAGGAGAAGAGAAGAGAGCCGATAACTGGCTTCTCTAAAAGGGACATGTACACTGATCATCAGGGAACTGATTTTCAGTGTAGTCCCAACAGTGCCTACCAGTGCTGACAATCTTTGCCCATCAGTGCTGCCAATCTGTGCCCATCATTGCCTCCTTATCAGTGCACCTACCAGTGCCCATCGGTGCCACCTCTCAGTGCCCATCATGCCGCCCATCAGTGCCACCTATCAGTGCCTACCAGTGCTGCCTATTAGTGCAGCCTCATCAGTGCCCCCCAGTGCCTCCTCATCAATGCTCATCAATGGCCATCAGTGCAACATTACTACCGTAGTCCACATCAGTGAAGAATAAAAAAATACATGTTTGCTACATTTTATGAACTATAAAAAAGTAAATTATTATTTTTTTTTACAAAAATGTTGGTCTTTATTAGTTTATTAAGCAAAAAAATGAGAAATGCAGTGATGATTAAATAGCACCAAAAGAAAACTCTATTTGTGTGGGAAAAAAAACTAAAACTTTTTACATTTTAGCATTTAGACCTGTTGAGACTGATGCTTCCACTGCTGGAATATTACTGCTGAATAAAAGGGATTACAGACTGTAATCTAAAACAGTCTACTGTTCAAGTTAAAAAAGCATCCATGAGAATCGCACTCTTCCATAACACCACATCAGCTTAAATGCTTCTCACAAGCATGTCTTAGAAAAGAATGGGATTTTTCCCATGTTGTCTAAAAATCACAAAATAGACCTTTCTGTCTGCTGTACATTATACATTTGTTTGCATTGTTGCATGGCAGTGTCCGGCTCCCTATTCCCTTTGTTTGGCAATCCTATTAGACTTGAAAATGGCTATCATTGATTTGCTCATCCCTAAAACTCACAAACATTTGAACAGTAAAACCCTGTATTGCAGAGTACCTTATAACAGTTGTAACTCACAGTCAATACAGAAATACAACTTATTTATTGAAGTCCTATATTAAAAATCTGTTGCATGCTTGCCAACTGTCCCGGATTGCACGGGACATTCCCGGGATTCACACCCCTTTCCTGGATTTATTTTGTCCTGGTGAATGTCCCAGGAAACCATTTTTTTTTTAAAACGCCGCCGTGGGACGACGCCGCTAGAGGCCCTGCCCACCCCCTGCCTCCGCCTGGTATGGAAAGGAGCAGGGTGGGCGGCGCCGCAGCAGCTTTATTTTCTATTGTACTAGAGACAGCGATGCAAGGACAGCTCCAGTAGGGGGACACGTGAGGGGGCTCCAATAGAGGGGGAGACCTGTATAAGGGGGCTCCAATAGGGGGACACCTGAGGGGTCTCCAATGGGGGGACACCTGAGGTATCTCCAATGGGGGAAACACCTGACTAAGGGGGGCTCCAATGGGGGGGGATTTGGTTAAGGGGGGCTCCAATGGGGGGGACACCTGATGTAAGGAGAGACTCCGCTGGTGTACGCCTGATGTAAGGGGGGGCTCTGCTGGGTATGCCTGATGTAAGGGGGGATTCCACTGGGTAAGCCTGATGTAAGGGGGGACTCCGCTGGGTACGCCTGATGTAAGGGGGTACTCCGCTGGGTACGCCTGATGTAAGGGGGGACTCCGCTGGGTACACCTGATGTAAGGAGGGACTCTGCTGGTTATGCCTGATGTAGCGGGGACTCCGCTGGGTACGCCTGATGTGAGGAGGGACTCCGGAGGGGATGCCTGATGCAAGGACGGACTCCCCTGAGGGCACCTGATGTAAGGGCGGACTCTGCTGGGGGCACCTGATGTAAGGACAGACTCTGCTGGGGGCACCTGATGTAAAGAAGCACTGCGCTGGGGACACCTGATGGCATCTGGTGACAGGTGACGTGGCAGATGACACACTCAGGGCTAACACTGATTCAGCATTATGGTGAGTTGAATAATTTCATTCTATAATAAATGTAATAATATAAATAAGACGCTTCAATCATCCTGATACCATAACAACCATGGTGCCGGGATGATTGAAGCTCTAACACCAGGTGTTTGGAGTATCTTTATCTGCTGATTGTTAAACTCTGGAATACACATATTTCTATTGTGGTGTAGGATCTTGGCCTGCTGTCCCTCCATCCATCCTTCTCTCTCCTCCCCTCCCTCTTTCTTTTTCTTTTTCTTTCTCCCTATATTTCTCTCCTTCTTTTTCACCCTCCATCCCTCATTCATCTCAGACTCTAACCAAACCCTATTTGAGCCACGCCCATTTAGCCACGCCCACTACCCACATAAACCACGCCTGTTTTTCGCTGCAGCACATTTTTCTACTACGATGTGACATGCCTACAAACGAATGCCCTGCCCCCTAATTATAGCAAGGCTCCGCCTACATGCAAAAAAGTGTCCAGGATTTTTTTTTTTTGCAATGTTGGCAACTATGCTGTTGGGGGGCAGGGGCTGGCACAAGAAAAAACAAACCGAGGATCTTATAGCTTGACAATTGTGGAACCCTAAACATTTAAACATTCCTTCTGCCAAGAAGGGGGTCCTCCTGTGGGCTCAAACATGTGCACTGCCTTGTGTCTGTGCCATTCTCAATCAGAATCAGAACCTGTCTAAGAAAAGTATTTTTCTCATAGCTCTACATTGCTATATCAAATATCAGGGGGAGAGGGGCATAACCATCCCATTATAACAGGAAATCACAGATACTTAAACCTTACCTTACCATACCTCCCAACTTTTTAAAATTGAAACTATTGACACCTATTAGCAAAAGTATGTAGGCATAGGATACACCTCCTGCCACTCCCGCTTAAAGGAGGATCATACACAAAAAAATTAAATTAAACCCACAAGAACTTTTTTTTACTACTACTTTTTCTTTTATATTGGCTATTGAAATTTACCAGTGCAGAAATTTAGAGATGGGATGAAAGGTTTAGGAATAGGAAACACTTTTTGTAAGATAAATAGTGCATTTTATTTACAACTACAGTAAAACTTTGGATTGCAAACATAATTTGATGCGGAAATGGGCTTGTAATACAAAGCAGTCATATATCAAAGCAAATTTCCCCATCACAAATAATGGAAACTCAGATGATTCATTCCACAACCATTTTTTCATAAGTCCTTCAGTGTATAGTCCATATAAAAAGATTATAACAATGTGATGTCCATCCACAAATGGAAGCCTCCACAAGGGAATTAGAAGCAAAATTCAGTAGGATCTACATTGTATAAAATATAAGAGAATGGCGCTTCTAAGTGTAGTAATATGGTTACATTTAATAAAAGTACCACATTTAGCAACTCACATAGTTAATGATTAACTGTCAGTCTGCAATCGTGACCAGGAAGACTACTCTGCAGTAAAGTGATCTGGAAGCAAGGTTTGAAACACTCATGGAGCTTTACCCTGGATGCCTGTATACTTACCGTGTTTCCCAGAAAGTAAGACCTACCCCAAAAATAAGACCTACCCCAATTTTCAAGGAGGGCTGCAATATAATCCCTACCCCGAAAATAAGCCCTAGCGTGTGTGTTTCTGTAGTCAAATACCTTCGGTATACAGTGACACTCGGCGTTCAGCTTATCTTCTCCTCATCCCCTTCCTGTCAGCAGGGGATTTCACCCTCCCTCCCTCTGCAATGCTCGGATCGCCGCAGGCTATGAAAGTGCAGAGGAGCACTCCGCTGATCTCCTTCTCCTGCTTGTCAGCGGGGGGATCTCCGCCCCTTCTCTCTGTAATGATGGTTCACGGCGGGCTATGGAAGCGCCGAGGGGCACTCAGCTGATGTTTTCTTCTCCTGCCTGTCGGTGGGGGATGTCAGCAGGAATCTCGGGGGCCCCCCTCCCTCTGCAAAGCTGGATCACAGCGGGTTATGGAAGGCGCCGAGAGGTGCTTAGCTGATGTTTTCTTTTCCTGCCTGTCGGTGGGGGATGTCTGCCTCCCCTCCCTCTGCAATGATTGGATCATGGGAGAGAGCTCCAGCCGTCTATGGAAGCGCCGAGTGGTGCTGTAAGAAGGTATGTGACACAGAAACACACACCTTTTTCATGATATTCTACTGTAATAGAAAGGATTCTTGGAGTTTACAACCGTGTTTGATTCACTTCACACTGGGGATTCCTGCCAGGCAGGCAGGGAGAGGGGGCAAGAAGACAGCACATGAAATGACAAGCCCTACCCCGAAAATATGCCCTACTGAGTTTTTTGATTGCCAAAATTAATATAAGACCCGGGCTTATTTTCGGGGAAACACGGTAGATGTGTCTGTTTTAATCATCAACGATGTGAGTTGCTAAATGTTGTACAGTACCTTCATTAAATGTAAATATTGCTACACTTAGAGGCACCTCTCTTCTCTTTTATACTCAGTTGTGACATGACGCTACTTGTATATCAAGTCAAGCTTTAAAAATTAGTGTTGCTCACGAATATTCGCATTGCGAATATTCGCTACGAATATTGCATATTCGAGTATTCGCGAATATCTCGAATATCGCGGCGAATATTCGCTATTTCGAATATTCGATATTTTTCAAATTTCGCAAAAAAATTCGCAATAAAATTCGCAATAGCGAAAATTCGCAATTTTTTTTTTTTATCAAATATCACGAATATTCGATATTAACGAATATTCGCAACCGCATATGTGAAATTTCGCTTTTTTTATATAAAATATACCGAATATTCGTAAATATCGAATATTCGTGATATTTTATAAAAAAAAATCGCGAAATTTCACATTAGGGAAAATTCGCAATTTTTTTTTTTTTTTTTATAAAATATCACGAATATTCGATATTAACGAATATTCGCGAATATTCTTCGAAATATTCGCGAAATATCGCGAAATCGAATATGGCGTATTCCGCTCATCACTATTAAAAATACATGTTGCTTGTTCCTATAAAATAAGGAACAGTTGGGAGCTAGGCCTTACTGTTCAGGTGCTGCCATAGTGTTCTTACTGTTCTGTGCAGAACATAAATATTTGACATCTGTTACGATACATATAAATTCCACTAGGTGTCACAGATGCACAAATAATAGCACACCTGACTAGCGTAACCACTGTGTAAACAGTATATATACTGTGATATAAATAAATAAATAAATATATATATATATATATATATATATATATATATATATATATATATAAAAACACTTAAAGAGGAACTTTAACCAATACAACTTAATAACAGCAAAAATAGTGTTCTTTAACAGGGAACATACATTCCACAATAATAATTATGCTACCAAAATAGTGTGTGCTGCAAATCGCCTCCAGCATTGTTTCTATTTCTTCTTGCTGGGGGCTGCCATTTTGCTAAAGCCCAGATCTCCTGAACAGCAGTAAATCATAAAGCAGAACTAAACACATAAATGTAACGGTTTAAATGCTGGGGTATATAACTGTCAGATTTGCAGATTTGCAGACTGTCAGATTTGCTTGTGTCTTCAACCAAACTATCAACCCATCAAATGGCTGGTGTCCTAACTAATCACATGTCCAGAACGATGGCAGTTGGAGCTCAAACAGAAGCAGCTTCCTTGGCTGTAAAGAATACAGAGGTTTAATTACTTTAAGACCCCTTTCACACTGGGGCAGTTTTAGCAATAGCAACTGCTAAGCGCCTGAAAAACAGCCTCCCATTCATTCAATTGTGACTTTTCACACTGGGGTGGCGTTCCAAAAAGACCTGCAAGCAGCATCTTTGGGGCAGTTTAGGAGAGCTGTATTTAGCATTCCCAAAATGCCTTGGCCATTGGAATGAATAGGCAGCGCTTCCGAAGTGCAGCAACACAGGAGTTTTTAACCCCTTCTTTGGGGTTAAAAGTGTCCCGTTAACAGCCAAAAAGCGCAGCTTAACCACTTTAGCCCCGGACCATATTGCTGTCGAAAGACCAGAGCACTTTTTGTGATTCGGCACTGCGTTGCTTTAACTGACAATTACGCGGTCGTGCGATGTGGCTCCTTTTTTTCCCACAAATAGACCTTTCTTTTCAGATCATCTCTGCGGTTTTTATTTTTTGCGCTATAAACAAAAATAGAGCGACTATTTTGAAAAAAATGCAATATTTTTTACATTTTTCTATAATAAATATCCCCAAAAAAGATATAAAAAAAAATATTTTTTCCTCAGTTTAGGCCGATACGTATTCTTCTACATATTTTTCGTAAAAAAAAATCGCAATTAGCGTTTATTGATTGGTTTGCGCAAAATTTATAGCGTTTACAAAAAAGGGGGTCGTTTTATGGCATTTTTATTATTATTATTTTTTTACTAGTAATGGCGGCGATCAGCGTTTTTTTCCGGTACTGCGATATTATGGCGGACACATCGGACACTTTTGACACATTTTTGGGACCATTGGCATTTTTATAGCGATCAATGCTATAAAAATGCATTGGATTACGATAAAAATGCCATTGGCAATGAAGGGGTTAACACTAGGGGGCAGGGAAGGGGTTAAGTGTGTTGCTGTGTGTGTTCTAACTGTATGGGGGGTGGCCTCACTAGGGGAAATCACTGATCTTCTGTTCATACATTGTATGAACAGAAAATCAGCGTTTCCCCCGCTGACAGGAACGAGAGCTGTGTGTTTACACACACAGCTCCCGTTCCCCGCTCTGTAACAAGCAATCGCGGGTGGCCGGCGGCGATCATACCCGCCGGGCACGCGCGCAGGACTCAGGGGGGCGCGCGGGGGGCGCGCGCACGCCCTACAAGTCTCTAAAGGTAGGACGTAGAGCTACGTCCTCCCGCGAGACAGAGCCACCGCTCCGCAGTAATATGACGGCGGACGGTCGGCAAGTAGTTAAATAGCGCTAAAGCAGCACTTAAATGAGTGGTGCTGTAGCGCTAACCCCACAGTGTGAAAGGGGTCTTAGACTGTCAGCAAATCAGCCTCTAACAATTCAGCAGTGCCCAAAAATAAAAAGCAACTAAGGCTTTGCAGAGCATGGTGAGACAGTGTATTACTAGATGTTAAACAGTATAGGCAGTTCTTATTAATGTTTTACATAGCTTTACCAGCAAAAGGGCCCAGCCTGAAGTGATCTAGCAGGACTTCATTTTCTGACTAAAGTTCTACTTTAAGTGCAACCCCCACCCACAGTAAACTGATAGAGGCAAAAACAAAAGCAGCATTACCATCCATAAGAATGACAGCAGCAAGTATCCCAAACTTGTTGCAAAAGTAGTTTAGGAAAAGATAACATCCATGGGCAGGCTTGGCATTTATCACTCTTTATTGTGTTCAGTTGACTGTTTGGAGGTTTGGCAAATGGCTGAACTAAATGGGTGTTTGGACAAGCCAAACTTCTGGCTGCAGTATTACTATCACTGCTAAATGTAACAGCTTCCTTCTCATGGCTTTTGGTTGTTAGGGAGCTGGCGGCCACCAGCATCCTGACAACCAGTGATTTACCCCTGACCAGCAATTCAGTTGACAGGTGGGGATTCCCTGCTCCCAGGTGGAAGTAAGCAAAGGGTTGTGTATAGTGTAAAAAAATTGATGTTAGTCTCTCCTCAAAATTAATACCATGCCTTTCAAGTCTGGTATGGATTTTCAGGGGGAACCTCATGGAAAAAAATTAAGATGGAAAACTCCAGGTGGACATTGTTCATTGTGATTGACGTGGGTCTTCATTGCTGAACGTTGTGATTAACAATGGATTTACATCATGGGACAATTTTTGTCATTTTTTAAAAGAAGTGTTTCCTTTTCTATGTCTTTGTGAATTATTTTGTAATTCAACAAGGGGAAATGTTCTTTGCCAGATAGAACCCTCCTTATCTTGAGGGCATGTGACATGGTATGGTTGAATAAAAGGGGTCCATGCTCATCCTTCCCTTTCCTGGCCAGCCAGGCTACATGCTTGGGTAAGGGTGTGTTATGAAAAATGGAGCAGTACCCATGCCGCTTTTTTGTTGTTTTTTGCGTGGGGTTCACATTGACACCCAACAGGACTCTTATCCAGGATAAAGGCCTGGCATGTATTTTTAGGGGAACCCCATATTTTTTTTTCATTATTACCTGTACCCAGGGGAGGGCTGGCAGGTGTGGGTACTGGAAAGGAAGTTTGAACCCAAAAAAGCATCAGACAGCCTGTCTGCGCCTCAGCCTCCATCCTAGTAAGCTCACTCTCTCTAGTCTCTCCTGCCTCCCAGTGTATAAAAAGGGGTGCTCTGTGGACTTTGTTAAAGGGGAGGGGGGGCAGGCTTTGGTGAGCATAGACCCTCTTTACACAATAGTCCACAGGATGCACCCTTAAATCAAGTTTCCCAGAACATTAGATCTGATGTATACAGGGTCTGTGCGGACTCTGATGTAAGGGGAGGCTCTGTATGGATTCTTATGTATATGGGGTCTGTGCAGACTCTGATGTAAGGAGAGGCTCTGTATGGATTCTTATGTATATGGGGTCTGTGCAGACTCTGATGTAAGGAGAGGCTCTGTGTGGATTCTGATGTATATGGGGTCTGTGCGGACTCTGATGTAAGGGGGGCCTCTGTGCAGACTCTTGTGATAATGAAAAATCTTACACTGTTTTCTTCGATCCATCACTTTTCCACGCTCTATGGGCCACTTGACTGGACTTGCCCCCCAGGCCTAAGGCTGCCAGCCTTCCCCTGCCTGTTCCAGACTCTCATATAGGATAATGGTCTTTTATAGATGAGGGGAATACCCGGCTGTTTGTTTATAAGCAGAATGAAGCAGCTGGAAGCTGCCATCTACCAGCTAAATAAATAGCATTTGTTTTCTTTGTAAATGTCAGTTTTTCTGTAGTAGGTTGTATACATCACTAAAGCCCCATATACACTATCAGTTTTCCTGCAGGTTTTTCTCTTCAGGTTTACCAAAACCATCTAATATGAGGTCAAACCTTAAGGCCGCGTACACACGATCGGTCAAATCCGATGAAAACGGACTGAAGGACCGTTTCATCGGTCCAAACCGATCGTGTGTGGGCCCCATCGGTCAGTTATCCTTCGGTCAAAAAAAAGAGAACTTGCTTTTCAAAATTCAAAATCATCGGTTAAAAGGCCGCGCATGCTCAGAATCAAGTCGACGCATGCTTGGAAGCATTGAACTTCGTTTTTTTCAGCACGTCGTTGTGTTAAAACACGTAAACGTCACTGCGTTCTAAGGCGGCGTACACACGGCAGAGGTTCTCGGCAGAAACCAGCGAGAACCTCGCTGGGAGCTGCATTCTGCCGAGAACCTCGGCCGTGTGTACGCTCTTGGCGAGCATCCCGTCGGGAATGCCGTCGAGCAGAAATAGAGAGCATGTTCTCTATTTGCTCGACGGCCCGTCGGGATGAATGGCTGGTTGCCATTCCCGACGGGCGGGTCGCCGAATCTGACGGCCGGCATGGGATCGTGTTAAGCCGCGTACACACGGCAGAGAACCTCGACGGGCAGAACACATCGTTCCGCCCATCGAGGTTCTCTCCCGGCCGTCGAATTCGGCGACCCGCCCGTCGGGAATGGCAACCAGCCATTCTTCCAGGCGGGCCGTCGAGGAAATAGAGAGCGTGCTCTCTATTTCGGCTCGACGGGCTTCCTGACGGGAAGCTCGCTGAGACCGTACACACGGCCGAGGTCCTCGCTGGAATGTGCATTCCAGCGAGGTTCTCGCTGATTTTCAGCGAGAACCTCGGCCGTGTGTACGGCACCTAAGGGTTTCAATTTGTATGCAATCAGGCAGGCCCTTGCACTACATGAAGCTGAAGAGAAAAACCTGCAGGAAAACTGATAGTGTATATGGGGCTTCAGATCTGCCACTTCACAGAGCACTCCCAGGAATCTTATTTGAATGAATGTTTCCCTTTAGGCATTATTAAAATTGCTGTTTTATACCATATAGAATTTAAACGTTTTTTTTCCCTTAGATACAGCGCCCAGAAATTAGTTTTACAATTCGTTGCCTATTAGACTAGAAAATGGTCATAATTTTTTTTTTACATTTGGCTCCAAATGACTTTACCGGGGTTCGGATTCAGTATCCGCGCTTTCGTATATGATAGCCTGGGCATTCAGCTAGTGTTGTAGTATTTTTTCTAAATCTTTTTTGCCTTCTTGTGAATTCTGTAGTCAGCAGTGGGTTATAGTCTGTTTGTTCCAGTGGGGTGTGCTAGAGTGCTATCATTCTTTGTCAAGGATATTTAATGGCCAAGCTAATCAGTGGATCTGGGAAGTTGCTTATGCTTGCTGGAAAAATTGTTTAATATCTGGGACACTTCCTGTTTTTTAACTTCTCTCCAGGGCTTTTGTACTACGAGGATGTCATCCCAGAAGTCCAGTCTTTCTTTCCAGGCCTAGGGATAGAAAAGTGTAGGGATTTCCTCTTCTGAGAGGAATTCCCAAAGGTGCTGGTTGAGTGTAAGGTCGAGAGGAGACAAGCTGCAACTGTCCTCCACATATGAAAGTGTGGTTATTGACTGGTTGCTTGGGAAATATACACAGGAACATTTCTATGTTGACTGCATGTTGAGATACTTTGGGCCAGATTCACATAGATTGGCCGACGGCTTAGCATAAGCCATTTACACTACGCCGCCACAACTTAACAGAGAAAGTGCTGTATTCCCAAAGCACTTGCTCCGTAAGTTGCGGCTGCGTAGTGTAAATGGGCCGGCGTAAGGCCGCGTAATTCAAAGGGGGCGGCTTGTATTTAAATTAAGCGCGCCCCCGCGTCGATCGAACTGCGCATGCGCTGTCCGCAAAAATAGCCCAGTGCGCATGCTCCAGCTCACGTCGGAAAGCGTGAATGAAACCGATGTGAGCGTCGTTTACGTAAATCCCTATTCGCAAACGACTTAGTAAAACAACGTAAACGACGGAAAAAGACGACGCTGTCCCATACTTAACATGGCATACGATGGAACTTCGTAAGGTTAACCCTCATATAGCAGGGGTAACCTTACGCTTACGGAAACGACGTAAACGATGTAAACGACGACGGGGCGGCATAAAAACGTTCAGGAATCGGCGTATTAGGCTCATTTGCATAGGCAAATCAACGTAAAGGCCATCTAGCGGCCAGCGAAGTCATTACATCTACGATCCGACGGTGTAAGTGTTTTACACCTGTCGGATCTTCACTGTGTCTATGCGTAAGTGATTCTATGAATCACACGCATAGATACCTGGGGAAAAAAACAGAGATACGACGGTGTTTCCTGCGATACACCATCGTATCTCTTTTGAGAATCTGGCCCTTTGTGTGCAACCAACACAGTCTGTGTATTGATAGTACAAAAGAGACCCAGAGAAAAATTTGTGAGATGAGATCAGGCTTTCCTCCTGACGACACTTTTTGTTATTTATTTTTTTTATCCCCATTTACTTGCGTCAGAGCTAAAAACATGTGTAAAGGAGATCACAGTGCTTAAAGCCCAACTCTGGGAAATGTTACAAAATGAAGGAAAAACGTTCTGGACAGCATCACTCCAAAAATAAATTGCTTTTATTGTAAAATCAAAAAAACACTCAATAACATGCCGCAGCAGACAGGGTAAAAAACTGACGCATTTCACACCAAACTTTAGTGCTTATTCATAGCTTATCCTTACTTACCTTACCTTATTTTTGGAGTGTGGCTGTCCAGGACGTTTTTCCTTCATTTTGCATCATCCCATGCATTGCCAGCAACCTTGGCTTTGGATCTGGTGAGGAGACTTTCTGATTAGTATCTTGGAGCGGTGATTCCTCTTTTTCATCTGGGAAATGTTAAATTATTGCTTAAAATGTGGTTGCAGCCTGCAATGTAAAGCTTAAAGAGTAACTCCACTTTTGTTGAGAAAAAAACATTCCCCTGTGGGTGAACTATGAACATTGCAGGGATTTTAACAAACTATGTTGCAGATTCCTACCTTTTGTTATTTTGATAGCTGTTTGTTTGCCTGTGAATCTGCATTAGAATTATCAATCAGCTGCTGCACATGCAGGGCTCTAATGAGCAAAGTAGCAAGGTCTGCAACCCTTTAGACGTGATTCCCTTTGGGAATATCTCACAAAAAAAAATAGTTGCATGGGATGCCCAAAATCGGACTTGTATCTTAGTGCAGGCTTCTGGGAAAGCCAGTAAGCAAAACACACAAGCAGAAAATGACATTCTCAGGGAGTGTTCTGTACATCTTCTGTATACAGAATTCCTCCAGGAAGCAATATTGCATTGCATTTTACAGAAAATTACAGCACTGCAGATTGAAAAGGAAAGATCATTTTTAATAACATTCAATTACAATATGACTTGAGTCGCAATTATATACACTATTAGCTAGATTCAGGTAGGGCGGCGTATTGGTTAGCGGGTTATCGAATATACGCTACGCCGCCGCAAGTTAGAGAGGCAAGTGCTGTATTCACAAAGCAATTGCTCCCTAAGTTACGGCGGCGTAGCATAGATGGGCCGACGTAAGTCCGCGTAATTCAAAGTAGGTGGAAGGTGGGCGTGATACATGTAAATGAATCGTGACCCCATATAAATGACGCGCCGAACGAACAGCGCATGCGCCGGCCGTGGACGGATCCCAGTGCGCATGCTCAAAATCACGTAGCAAATAGTCAATGCTTTCGACGTGAACGTAACCTACGCCTAGCCCCATTCTGAATCGGCTTACGCAAACGACATAAACGATGTGAAATTCGACGGCTGTTCCGACGTCCATACTTAACATTGGCTGCGCCATCTTTTTGGTGGTTTATCTTTATGCCTGAAAAATGCCTTAAGTAACCGGCGTAGCTTACTGCGACGGCCGTGCGTACGTTCGTGAATAGGAGTATCTTGCTCATTTACATATTCTAGGCGTAAATCAACGTACAAGCCCCTAGCGGCCAGCATAAATATGCAGCTAAGATACGACGGCGTAGGAGACTTACGCCAGGCGTATATTCGCAAAATTTAAGCGTATCTGGTTTCCAGAATACGCTTAAACATACGACGGCACGCATTCGGAATAACAACGGCGTATCTACTGATACGTCGTCGTAAGTCTTTCTGAATCTGGCTACATTATTTTTTAATCAAAATTTTCCCCATGAAACTGGAGTTACCCTTTAACTGTTTATTTAGTCATGGTAGAAGAGAAGCACTTTACCTTACTTGCTCTTCCCCTTCTCAGCAGGCACTCTGTTGGCTTCATCATGCCCATTGCAAAGCTGTGGACACTGCCTTGGTCTTGATGATGCAGGACCTTAGACCAGTGGCGGCCCGCCCATATGGGCGCATGGGCGCCGCCCCCCTCCCGCAGTCACGGGCGCCACCCTCTCTCGCAAATAACACACGTTCAATGCAATGCATTGAACGTGTGTTATTGTTGCCAGCTGCCTGGTCTATTCAGATAACCGGACATGGGTCGCCGGTTACCTGAATAGCGGCAGCTGGTTGGCTGAGGGGAACTGCCTATCAAAGCCAGCGGCTCTGATAGGCTTTTCCAGTACCGCCCTCCGGCTCTCGGAAGTCTATGCTCGGAGCGCAGGCAATCTGCGTTCCTTGCATGAGACTGATGGCCGTTTCAGCCAATCAGGTTCCCGGATTCTGGTTACCAGGAACCTGATTGGCTGAAGCTTCTCCATGGCGGCAGAAGACATCGAGGGAGGACATGGAACCGTCAGGTAAGTGATTTTTACAGGTAAAGGGGCATCATGGGGCACAGTGGCATCATGGGACACAGTGGCATCATGGGGCACAGTGGTGACAAAGGGCACAGAGGTGACAATGAGCACAGTGGCATGGGGCACAGTGGTGACAATTAATGACACAGTGACTGCATATGATGGCATGGCACAGTGGTGACAATTGATGGCACAGTGACTGCATTTGATGGCATGGCACAGTGGTGACAATTGATGGCACAGTGGTGGCGTTTGATGGCATTGCCCAGTCGTGACAATTGATGGCACAGTGGTGGCGTTTGATGGCATTGCACAGTGGTGACAATTGATGGCACAGTGACTGCATTTGATGGCATGGCACAGTGGTGACAATTGATGGGCACAGTAGCTGTGTTTGATGGCATGGCACAGTGGTGGCAATTGATGGCACAGTGGTGGCGTTTGATGGCATGGCACAGTGGTGACAATTGATGGCACAGTGGTGGCGTTTCATGGCATTGCACAGTGGTGACAATTGATGGCACAGTGGTGGCGTTTGATGGCATTGCACAGTGGTGACAATTGATGGCACAGTGACTGCATTTGATGGCATGGCACAGTGGTGACAATTGATGGCACAGTGACTGCATTTGATGGCATGGCACAGTGATGACAATTGATGGCACAGTGGTGGCGTTTGATGGCATTGCACAGTGGTGACAATTGATGGCATGGCACAGTGGTGACAATTGATGGCACAGTGGTGGCGTTTGATGGCATGGCACAGTAGTGACAATTGATGGGCACAGTAGCTGTGTTTGATGGCATGGCACAGTGGTGACAATTGATGGCACAGTGGTGGCGTTTGATGGCATGGCACAGTGGTGACAATTAATGGCACAGTGGTGGTGTTTGATGGCATGGCACAGTGGTGACAATTGATGGCACAGTGACTGCATTTGATGGCATGGCACAGTGGTGACAATAGATGGCACAGTTGCTGTGTTGCATTGCACACACAGTGGTGACAATTGATGGCACAGCGGCTGCATTTGATGGCATGGCACAGTGGTGACAATTGATGGCACAGTGGTGGCGTTTGATGGCATGGCACAGTGGTGACAATTGATGGCACAGTGGTGGCGTTTGATGGCATGGCACAGTGGTGACAATTGATGGGCACAGTAGCTGTGTTTGATGGCATGGCACAGTGGTTACAATTTATGGCACAGTGGTGGCGTTTGATGGCATGGCACAGTGGTGACAATTGATGGCACAGTGGTGGCGTTTGATGGCATGGCACAGTGGTGACAATTGATGGCACAGTGACTGCATTTGATGGCATGGCACAGTGGTGACAATTGATGGCACAGTTGCTGTGTTGCATGGCACACACAGTGGTGACAATTGATGGCACAGTGGCTGCGTTTAAATGGCATGGCACAGTGGTGACAATTGATGGCACAGTGACTGCATTTGATGGCATGGCACAGTGGTGACAATTGATGGCACAGTTGCTGTGTTGCATGGCACACACAGTGGTGACAATTGATGGCACAGCGGCTGCATTTGATGGCATGGCACAGTGGTGACAATTGATGGCACAGTGGTGGCATTTGGCATGGCACAGTGGTGACAATTGGTGGCACAGTGGTGGCGTTTGATGGCATGGCACAGTGGTGACAATTGATGGCACAGTGGTGGCGTTTGGCATGGCACAGTGGTGACAATTGATGGCACAGTGGTGGCGTTTGATGGCATGGCACAGTGGTGACAATTGATGGCACAGTGGTGGCGTTTGATGGCATGGCACAGTGGTGACAATTGATGGCACAGTGACTGCATTTGATGGCATGGCACAGTGGTGAGAATTGATGGCACAGTTGCTGTGATGCATGACACACACAGTGGTGACAATTGATGGCACAGTGGCTGCGTTTGATGGCATGGCACAGTGGTGACAATTGATGGCACAGTGACTGCATTTGATGGCATGGCACAGTGGTGACAATTTATGGCACAGTTGCTGTGTTGCATGGCACACACAGTTGTGACAATTGATGGCACAGCGGCTGCATTTGATGGCATGGCACAGTGGTGACAATTGATGGCACAGTGGTGGTGTTTAGCATGGCCCAGTGGTGATAATTGGTGGCACAGTGGTGGCGTTTGATGGCATGGCACAGTGGTGACAATTGATGGCACAGTGGTGGCATTTGGCATGGCACAGTGGTGACAATTGATGGCACAGTTGCTGTGTTGCATGGCACACACAGTGGTGACAATTGATGGCACAGCGGCTGCATTTGATGGCATGGCACAGTGGTGACAATTGATGGCACAGTGGTGGCGTTTGGCATGGCACAGTGGTGACAATTGATGGCACAGTGGTGGCGTTTGATGGCATGGCACAGTGGTGACAATTGATGGCACAGTTGCTGTGTTGCATGACACACACAGTGGTGACAATTGATGGCACAGCGGCTGCATTTGATGGCATGGCACAGTGGTGACAATTGATGTCACAGTGGTGACGTTTGATGGCATTGCACAGTGGTGACAATTGATGGCACAGTGACTGCATTTGTTGGCATGGCACAGTGGTGACAATTGATGGCACAGTGGCTGCATTTGATGGCATGGCACAGTGGCTGCATGTGATGGGCACAGTGAGGCTGCAATATTTTTTTTTTCGTTTGCGCCCCCCCAAAAATTTTGAGCACCAGCCGCCACTGCCTTAGACCATTGAAACATAGTGGAAAAAAACGTGATGCGGGGACCAGTCCAGCAGTGCGGAGGAACAGAGGATCTGGTAAGTAAATCTACTTTAACAAGTCCCCTAGATCTGAACAGGCAAATAACTGCAGTGCAGGCAAAGTCCCATTGCAAAGTATAATTTTTCAGTTTGGATTTATTAAATGTGCTTCTTTTTAAAGCAGTAGTATGGCCCCAGTCAGTTATAAATGAACCCTTAATGTTAACACAGTGTTAATAGGTTCATCATAAGAACATAGGTGATGCTATGTCCATTTTTGCTTTAGGCTTCTTGCACAGTGCAGCTTTTTTTTTACTGAGCTAAAATACAGCCCATTAATTGTAATGGGCAAACGAGCACCGTGCATTCTTCAGTAAAATAAAAAACTAGAAAAATCTGCATTTTCGGACAGTAATGTGCGCCTCATGTGCCCAAATACAAGAATACATTTGCGTGAAATTATGCGATCAAATGCGAAAATACATGCAAATATTTTTTTTTTTAAATGCCTCAAATTACATATGAAAAAGTAGGTGCTGAAACAGGAGTATCATGTGCAAGAGGCCTTAATATGTGGGATGTCAAGCAAAAATGGAAAATTCAATATTTCTGAAAGCACAATTGCTGACATAACAATACAGGTCAGAAATAAATCTGAAATCTTTAGCTCAGGATGACTCCACTGTTTTTTCATGAATCCTAGAAACCAGGGTCCCATTGCAAAGTTGAAAAAAACTCTTCCCTTCATAAATTAGAAGGGGGTGCACTTACTAGATTTACTGCTACAGGGTGGCCCTCCTGTGCAGAATCACGTATATATATACATTTCCATCTTAGGGGACTCACATGCTTCCGACAGGCTCCTATTGCTGTGATAAAAAAAACACTGGTTAGTCATACAGTTACCCTTTGATCGCTCTAGATGTTTAACCCAGGCCCGGACTGGCCATAGGGCACAAACGGGCACTTGCCCTGTGGGACGGGGCCACCAGTTTTTGCAGAGCCAAGGCAGCTGGGCTGCTCTTTGAGCCCATGCCGCTCACCCGACCTCTACGCGGCCACCCGGCTGCCAGTCCAGTCGAGCCGTTTGCATCAGGGACGCCAAAACATGAAGGGGGAGGAGCTTGAAGAGACATTTTTGGCCTCTCCACAGCCGCCAGCATAGTTAAGCGGCAAGAACCGGGGGCAAGGCGTGGCCACAAAGGGGGAGGAGCTAGAGGAGACATCTTCTGCAGACACAATGGAGCTGGATCATGGAGAACATGAGTGTGGGCCCCTGTAACCTGGATAGGAGGAGCAGTGGGGGTGGCTGCATATAGAAGAATAATTCACTCCATTGCTTCTGCAGCTTCTGAATGCCTGCGAGAGGGTAAGGAGAAGAAGCAGGCATTCAGAAGCTGCAGGGAGAAATGGAGAGAATGATTCTTATATATGCAGCCACCCGCACCGCTCCTCCTATCCTGCTTCTTTCTGTCCCCCCCCCCAATGCTCCCCCTCCCCTGCTCTCTGCCTCTCCCTCAGTGCTCTCCATTCCCCCATGCTCTCTGCCTCCACCCATGCTCTCTGCCTCCCTCCAGTTCTCTCTTGCCCTCTAACGTTCTCTGACTCTCCTATGCTCTCCGCCACCCCCTGTGCTCTCCACCCCCCAGTGCTCACTGACCTCTCCAGTGCTCTCCACCTCCCCCTGTGCTCTCCACCTTCCTTAATGCTCTCTTGCCTCCCCCCTCAAGCTCTCTGGCCCCCATGCTCTCCTGTCCCCTAGTGCTCTCCACCCGAGCCCATGTTCTTGCTTCCTCCTGTGCTCTCTGACTCCCCCAGTGCTTTCCAGACCCCCTGGGCTCTATAGTCCACCTGCTCTTCGGCCCCCCTGTGCTCTCCTCTTCCTCCCCCAGTTGTTCTCTGCCGCTCCCCTGTGCTTTCTGCTTCGTACCAATGCTCTCCGGACACCACTGTGCTCATCGCTCACCCTGTTCCCCTGTGCTCTCCGCCTCCCCCTGATTCTTTTTACCAGCCCACCTCAGCCAGGTTCCTCCCACCCCTCTCCTGGGGATCCGTTAGAGAGTGGGGAAGAGGCCGGTTGACATGTCATGGGCTAATAAATCCAAAATGCCCAGGCCTAATTTTTGTCCCAGTCTGGGCCTGGTTTAACCCCTTCCCAGTCAGTGTAATTAATACACTGACAGCACATATTTTTAGCACTGATCACTGTATTGGTGTCGCTGGTTCCCGCAAAGTGTCAAAAGTGTCAATACCGCAGTCCCGCAATAAGTTGCTTAATGCTTCCATTACCAGTATAAAATGTTTTTATTAAAAGTACGATAAATAGATACCATTTTTTGTAGACGCTATAACGAATAAACCAATCAATATTCACTTATTGAGATTTTTTACCAAAAATATGTAGCAGAATACATATTTGCCAAAATTTATGATGACATTTGATTTTTCAAACTAACTTTTTTTTTGGATTTGTTGTATAGCAAAAAGTAAAGAGTATTTTTTTATTTAAAGCACAACAAATAAAAAAATGTAGAGGTGAGCAAATACCACCAAAAGAAAGCTCTATTTGTGGGGGGGAAATTACCTACATTTTATTTCGGTACATCTTTGATGCCGTATCCCCAAAAATAGCCTGGTCATGAAGGGGGATAAATCTTCTGGAGATGAAGTTGGTTAATTTTATTACTATCATACTGAATGGGCCTCCTTATGCAGTCTAACACTCCATTATTCAATTCACCCAGTCGACAACTCCCTCCCAGTGGGCTGTACCTGAGTTTATGTAGGAGGCCTGCCCCCTGCCAAACCCAGTAGGTGATTGGTCAGGGCTCCTCACATGAACTCCCTCTAACTCCAATTCCCAGTCCTGCCCCTCTTCCAAAACATTATCCCTGGGAGCAGGGGAGGTGCCCAAGAACAGAAAGAAAGGTTGTCACACCCACTGCTACACTAACCACTCCCTGCCCCCCAGATCAAAACAAGCAGGCCTAGCATGCAGCATAGGCCTGACTAAATTTACCTGCCTGGCAACTATCACCCAAACCACCTTACCTCTAGCACCTACCTATGGTAGAGGGTGCTGCATACAAAGTATGTATATATTCCCTATTACTACTGAGCCAAATAAGGTCAATGTTTCGCTGTCGCTTCTTCAGGACCTATTTCCAATGATTGCAGGCAAAGGGATTCTGCATGGCAAAGAAAAGTGTATCAGAACTTCATCTTATTTTATCGTTATTTCAGTATTAAATCTACATATTACTTTAACTATGCATGGCATATGTGTTTTGTATTGTTTTTTTTTTACTTGCTACTGCCTCTTTGCCTCTTGTGGTCCAGCTCTGCAATGGCGGCTCAATGCGGAGGTCATTCTTGGGTAGTGCTCTTTCTCTAAGTACTTATCAGATGCATGTGTGGGATAAGGTGATACCATTCTTTCGGCACTTAAGGGGAATTCCACACCTGAAGATGTGTTAATGCCCCACATGCACACACATGGTGGTACAGCCCTCACAGCTGATTATAGTCAGCTGTTTTGGATGGTTGGATGTTGCTGATTGTCGGCTCTGCTTCAGCCCTGGTTCACACTGGTGCGTTTTGAGATGCGATTTGGCATGTCAAATCGCATGTCAAAACGGCAGATTTTGCCTCAAATTGACGGCAATGGCACCGTCCTAATCGGTGCGACGCTGCATCTGCGGCATTGCACCGATTTCAAAAAGTAGTCTCTGTACTACTTTTTGCGATTTCAGCCTGCGATTTACATTGACATCTGTGCAGAAACCTGCACAGATGTCTCTGAAATCGCGGCTGAAATCGGGACTGCCGGGCGGGAGTGAAATCGTGCGAGTTCAGCTGAACTCGCACTGCTTCACTCCCGCAGCCCAGTGTGAACCAGGGCTAAAGCTTAGATGCAGGAGCTGTCTGTGGTGGCATATTTATCCAGGACCATTAAAAACAGGTTTGTTTATTTACTGGGACTTTTATTGAAAACCTCACTCAATATACCTTAATGATTTAGTATGCTGGGGAGTAATTGAAGTTACTTTACTGCTCAGATCTATACCTGCAGTCATGATTAGCACCAACTATATTAATTGCCTACTAATGCAGATCATTGGATGCTATTTCATACCAGTTTTTAGGTAAGTTTTACTGCAATGTGGTTTGCTTTTGGTCCAATTTGTTATGAGTTAAATACTAATTAATGGTGGCTGCTGTATTGTCTGGTTCATATATGTCCTAGCTGACCTTTTGTTTGTCACCCGGAAGCTTTATATACAGTCAAATCGATCACTGACCCTTATCCTGAATCATTTTGTAGCACTACCCCCTCAGGAGCCACTGGTTAGATTTTGGGATCTACTCTCAAAATATTAATTTGTCCCCTTTAACTGGCTCGAACCCTCCCTTGGCACACCGGATGAATACAATTGCATTGTGGCCCCCACTTGTCTGGAGCCACAATAGCATACATAAAACATGCAGTGATAATACAACAATATTGTTACCTTTTCCTGTTGGCAGCTCCCAAGAGTAAACACACGTCACACAATTGTTATATTCAAACCAAAAGAATAACTTTACTTTGCTTATGATAAAGAGGATAAAAGGGGTTTGAATAACACATTAATTGATCACAGGTATTATCACCAAATGATTCTGCAAGAGCAATCAGCGAACAACAAAATAAATATTTAACAAGATAAACTTTATAATGAACTCTTAATAGTCTATGCTCGCGAGCTCCCCTAGTGGGCAATTCTGCAGAACAGCTAATGTAGGACTCTTTTGCCAGGCCTGACTCAAATAGCTCCCACGTGTCTCTTAAGAACAAAGTCTATGTTGCAGCCGTTGGTGCACTTTTAAATTTGTAATCCAACAAGGGTAAATGAGAGAATAACTCAGTCAAAGAGGGTATGAAGAATATCAATGTTGATGGACTGATCTCTCGACAGCGTCAGTCAATCCTGTGGAATAACTCTCAACCTAATAGGCCTCTCTGGTTCAGTCAGAGCTTTACGTGTATCTCCGACCTATGGAGTGACACTAAATTATCTGTCAAAGTAGGGGGGTTTGAAAAGTGGGCATGTGCTCTCTCACCCGAACTGGCCCGATCCGCCTGAATCCTTCGTAAAGTCTCGTCGGTTAATCACTGCTCCATAGCACACGATCTCCGGTCTCAGGCTTTCCACTGTTTCAATTGTCAGCCGGGCAGCCTCTCTGGATGGTCGGTCTCCCGGTGAATCCAGGCCCAGGCTTTAGGCCTAGCAGCACGGCTGTGCTGCTCTTCACAGCTCCCAGAGGAGAGATGCAGGTCCCCCGAGAGTGAACTCAGCTCCTCCCTGTCCTTAAGTAATCTCCCCCATAAGTCTGTGCGGAGGTTTCACATGTTCCAATAAGGCAGGGCATTGTGGAAAATGTAGTCTGTTCCTACTAAGTGTCAATGGAGTCCATATCTCCTGGTACTTCTGGTCCCACAATGCATAACTTTTAAAGACATATCAACATATATACAGATGTGGCTGGAGTTCCGATAGTGATCTGATAGAATGACCCCGCTACAATTTGATTTAGGTATTTGAACTATTGTATCTTTTTGTCTATATTGCCAGAATATACAGTATGATATTTTGTTGCAAATATTTATATGTGGTCTGTATATCTATATTATATGGAAACCAATAGGAGGGCGTCTCCATTTATTTTGTGGGGAAAAAAATGGTCACCCTGATGTAGTGACGCTGTGGATCTGCTGGCATTGTGAGTACCTTGTCGAGATAGATAATTAGATAGATAGATCGATCTCTATTACCCCGCATATCTTTATGGGGGCTCATTCTTCTTATTATTTTTTGTCCTCCTCTGAGATCGGGGAATCAGGTATTTTTTGATTGTCTTGATCTATGGAGTGTCGCAACTGATCTAAATGTGCCTGGGTAGCATACGGCATGCCGCACATGGGTTGACTATCTCTGATATGTGATTGGCACCTCATATACATTGTCCCCATACCATCTATGGGGCTTACATTACTATATATGATTTGTCTGCATATGTCATCCGTTTTCTGAAGTTCTGATACTCTTTTCTTTCCCATGCAGAATCCCTTTGCCTGCAGTTAATGGAAATAGGTCCTGAAGAAACGACAGCAAAACGTTGACCTTATTTGACACTGCAGTAATAGGGAATATAGACATACTTTATATATCCGTGGTTCTACAAATGAGAGCTAGGCTGTCTGTTCTTTAATGGTACCCCCTTAGCTTTCTTTCTTTAAACACATTTAAGTATTGGTAAGCTGCAATATTGGACATGTTTGTGTTAGGGTTTAGATACGCTTTAGGTTTGGCAGCACATATTTTTGTTCATACGATGCAATACTTTTACACTTTAAAGTTTAGGGACTCACTAATGACAGGAATAGTACCGCTAGATTGGCGCAGGGCCAATGTAGTGCCCATATTTAAAAAGGGAACAAAGTCTTTACCAAGTAACTATAGACCTGTTAGTTTAACTTCTATAGTTGGGAAGATACTGGAGAGTTTAATAAAATACCACATAGACGAGTTCTTGCTGGAAAAAAATATTTTAACCACTTAAGACCCGGACCAAAATGCAGGTAAAGGACCTTGCCCCTTTTTGCGATTCGGCACTGCGTCGTTTTAACTGACAATTGCGCGGTCGTGCGACGTGGCTCCCAAACAAAATTGGCGTCCTTTTTTCCCCACAAATAGAGCTTTCTTTTGGTGGTATTTGATCACCTTTATTTTTTGCGTTATAAACAAAAATAGTGCGACAATTTTGAAAAAAATGCAATATTTTTTACTTTTTGCTATAATAAATATCCCCCCAAAATATATACTGTCATGGACCATGAAATACTGAAGTGTTTCTACGTGAAATCCTAATTCATGTATTACAGAAGATGGGACATTACGGATAGTTCATATTCCAGGATGTCTTGAGATATTACAGGAGATTTTATTCTGAACCCCAACCAGGTCAATAGACTCAGAAGATATACTCATTGTCCATTGTGTGATAACCCTATTTAAAGCCTTTTGATTATCAGGTGTAAATGTCTTCTGCCCTGCCTCAACTCTCCAGACGGTTCCATTGTTCTGTGGCTGGCTATTGTGTACATTGATTGCCCTGGGGCTTTTGTCTCAATACACATAACAGTCTTTCTATTCAAACCTTTCTGACCAATCTCTGCTGTGTCATTTTCAAGTAAGAAAGACCTGATGGGAGACTGCCTGGACTTTAAAAAGGACCAATAAGAAAGCGGTTGTTGGGGGCGGGATGTTCCAAATTCTGTTTAAAAGTGTGCTGTGTACTTTCAATAAATGAGTCCTGTGTGGACATACATACAACTCGCTTGGTGTGTGTTCTTAATAGGGTTTGATCGGCACATAGCTGTAGGTCGGACCCCGGAATCTTGGATGACTGGACCATCGGATGTTGCAATCTGCAATCTGATCCGATAGAAGCAGAGGAGTGTCGGGAGAGCAGGACCTGGGCGAGCAAGGGTCTCGTCACATTGGTTGGCAGCGGTGGATTTGCTCTCCAGTTACTGGGACAACTCCAAACCAGCACCATGAAGGACCAGCTATGCAGCCTGCAGGAGAACCATGCTAAAAGACTTGCTTGAAGAGCCGTGGAGGGACTGGTGGGAAGAACAAGGCCACCCTGATCATTGCGCTACCTGAGATGGATCAAAGGGATGGTGATGCAGGACCCCGGTCAGTTGAAGACTTGTTCTAGCAGCGAGTTCAACAGCGGTTGGCATTATATGGTGCTAACCCATCAGAGACTGCCAGACAGAATACCATTAGAGACCTCCAGCGGCAGATTGAGAAAGAACGAGAGCGGCAACATGAGCTGAGAATTGCAGAAATATGGCGATCGGTGACAACGCCTAAAGAAGCAGCACCAAATGAAAGACGAGGAGAGGTACAGATACCAGTAACCATGGAAGAGGAATTCAGAAGGAGGTTGCGAGAGAAGCAGATACAGCACAGAGGAACAGTATCAGAGGAGGTTCTGCTTGGATGGTCTGATTCGATCCGCTGCGAACTCTGGAAAGAAGCGCTAGCCAGAGAGCAGCGACACCAGGGAAAAGCTCTCCCCTCCATCCATGTAAGGTACTGGTCACAGTATGAAGTAAGAATGCCATTGTTGGGGGAACAACTGAAGCAGGAGTGGACAGCAGAGTTAAGCAGGCTGATCCGGGCAGAGATGCGGTTGGACGAGAGCTACAGAGCCCTCCAGTGGTATGTAGTCCAAGAGTGCCCGTGGTCAGCGGATGACAGCCCCACGGAAGGCTTTGACTATGATGGCCTGGGATTGTTGTATTGGAGGATGTCCAGGGATCCCAACTTTGGGAGCGATCAGGAGTGGCGTTGGGAGGACATAATGGAGCACAGAGAGCAAAGACTGAATCTCTCGAAAGTGCACTGGTTACAGGAAGATTTGGAATTTCTGGCCGCTCAGGAATGGGACCTGGAAATCGCCTAGAAACAGCTGCTAGACTCCGCTCAGCAGCAGGGTGAGGTTCCCTTTGCCTGGGACTATGAGGAAATACCAGTGGACAGTGCTGAAATCCTGGCTGAAGAATCGTCCATGTGGCAGGGTAACAGTGTGCGTTGCCAACCTGCCCCTGCAGCTATGGACCAGGAGGTTATATGGCGGATGCAGCAAGTGCCGACTGACCTTGATGATCCTGTTTCTGCATGGGATGATCTTGAATGGAGGAATGTGCCTGTCCAGCAGTATGCCAGTGTATCGGCAGTGGAAAATCTGGAGATTGCCATTCCCAAAGCTGAAGTTCTGACCGCAGGGCCGAGCTCTGCTAACCTCTGCTCAGTACCTATAGCATCTTCTGGGTTACATGGACAGGAGAGGGTGAACCTCTATCCCCAGACACCAGTTGCAGAGACAGGGGATTTAATAGATTTTTCTGCTGAGGAAGAACAACCTGATGGGCCTCCAGCAGAAGAGCTGGGATCAGGGCCAAACTGTATTGTGCTCTGCCCAGCACCAAGAGCAGTATTTGCGGAGTTACAAGGAACTTCCCCAGCTGAAGCGCTGGTCACCGGACAGAGGGATGAAGACCTCTGCCCCACCCCTGTGGCAGTTCCGGAGGCTCAGGGTGAGAAGATGGCGATCACTCCCCAGCCACAGATTACAGAATGTATGGACGGTTCAGAGGATATTACGGATTATGCACCCCCAGCAGAAGTGCTGGCAGCAGGGCAGAGTGCTAGCCATCTCTGCCCAGCACCAGGACCAACTGTGGAGTCCCAGGGAGCCGGGGCGGTTGGCCCCCCTCCCCAGCAACCAGCTGAGTTGGTAAAGCTCTTACTCCCAGCTGAATCACTGGCAGCAGGGCAGGATGCTACTGGCGGCTGCACCCCACTACAGCTTGAGTGGATATCGGTGGATGGGACTGTGGTCTCCACTCACAGCAACCCAGCGGAAGAGCTGGCAACAGAGCAGAGTCCCCCGGGCCTCTGCTCTCAACTAACAGAAGAGGGGGTTCCTGTGGTAGTGGATGGGACTTCGATCTCCACTGACACAACCCCAGAAAATGGTGCAGCTCTGAGACAGGAGGATGTCGGCTTTGCTTTGCAAGCACCGGGGGATTTTCACCTCACACCAGTGGATGGGACTTCAGACTGCACTGGTATACCCCATAAATGGTGGCCAGTTGGCCCAGATCCCAAACAGCATGATGGACTGAGCCCAGCCACCCTGTCGTCTCTCCAGTGGCTGAAAGGACTCCAGGGAGAAGGGCCAGTCCAGGCCTCTCCCCAGCGGCAGACGTGTTCCCTGAGAGAGGCAGAGGATGGCAGGGTGAGAAATGCTCTGTCTGGAGCAAATTATTTGGGTTACTGTATGGATACCGGCATTGGGGGACTGGAACTATGGACTAACTTCAGAGTCAACCCATCTGGTGTCTCCTACTGTGTTAGTCTCCTGCCAAAAGGGGAGCTGTGTGCCAGACCTAGCCGGGACAGGGGCTTTTGGAGAGGACTGAATGTGAGCCTCTTGCCGTCCGATTATGGGCCAGGGCCTCAAACCAGGAAGGCGGATGATTTATCCCGGCAGACAGTCATGGAACCTTAAGACTACTTGTCCAACATCCTCGAGTTGACCCGTTTGGGTCCCACTGTGGATGTTGAACTATTTCCCAGGGGGAGTAATGTCATGGACCATGAAATACTGAAGTGTTTCTACGTGAAATCCTAATTCATGTATTACAGAAGAT
This sequence comes from Rana kukunoris, assembly GCA_029574335.1. Classification (NCBI taxonomy): domain Eukaryota; kingdom Metazoa; phylum Chordata; class Amphibia; order Anura; family Ranidae; genus Rana; species Rana kukunoris. Next base: position 69,442 of record JAJQKJ010000881.1, on the reverse strand, counting down.
GGGACATTACAGATAGTTCATATTCCAGGATGTCTTGAGATATTACAGGAGATTTTATTCTGAACCCCAACCAGGTCAATAGACTCAGAAGATATACTCATTGTCCATTGTGTGATAACCCTATTTAAAGCCTTTTGATTATCAGGTGTACAGTAAATGTCTTCTGCCCTGTCTCAACTCTCCAGACGGTTCCATTGTTCTGTGGCTGGCAATTATGTACATTGATTGCCCTGGGGCTTTTGTCTCAATACACATAACAGTCTTTCTATTCAAACCTTTCTGACCAATCTCTGCTGTGTCATTTTCAAGTCCTCATTTGCATGGTTAAGGAGGACCTGATGGGAGACTGCCTGGACTTTAAAAAGGACCAATAAGAAAGCGGTTGTTGGGGGAGGGATGTTCCAAATTCTGTATAAAAGTGTGCTGTGTACTTTCAATAAATGAGTCCTGTGTGGACATACATACAACTCGCTTGGTGTGTGTTCTTAATAGGGTTTGATCGGCACATAGCTGTAGGTCGGACTCTGGAATCTTGAATGACTGGACCATCGGATGTTGCAATCTGCAATCTGATCCGATAGAAGCAGAGGAGTGTCGGGAGAGCAGGACCTGGGCGAGCAAGGGTCTCGTCACATATACAAACATTTTTTTTTCCTCAGTTTAGGCCGATACGTATTTTTCTACCTTACAAAATAAGGGATAGTTTTATTGCATTTTTATTAATTTTTTTTTACTACTAAAAGCGGCGATCAGCGATTTTTTTTTTTCATGATTGCGACATTATGGTGAACTTTTTTTGAAGAAGTAAGTAAAACCTTGGACAGAGGTGTGGCGGTGGACGTGATATACTTGGATTTTGCAAAAGCGTTCGATACAGTTCACCACACACGGCTCATGTGTTAGATAAGGTCTACAGGATTGGATATATCAGTTTGTAAATGGATAGAAAACTGTCTAAAAGACAGAATTCAGAGAGTCGTGGTTAATGATTCATACTCTGAATGGTCGAAGGTTATTAATGGTGTACCCCAAGGTTCAGTGCTGGGACCCTTACTTTTTAATATCTTTATAAATGATATTGGGTCTGAGATCAAAGTAACATTTCTGTCCTTGCAGATGATACCAAGCTATGCAGTGGAATAACGTCCTTATAGGATGTCTCCAATTTACAAGCCGACCTCAATGCTCTAATTGGGCTACTATGTTGCAGATGAGGTTTGGGGAGGGGGGGTCCATAGTGGAGAAGGATTTGGGGGTTTTGGTAGATCAGAAGCTCAATAATGGCATGCAATGCCAAGCTGCGGTTTCCAAAGCGTGTAAAGTCCTTTCTTGTATTAAGAGAGGTATGGACTCCAGAGATAGAGATATCATTTTGCCCCTGTACAAATCATTAGTAAGACCTCACCTGGAATATGCAGTTCAGTTTATGGCCCCAGGTCTCAAAAAGGATATCGAGGAACTGGAGAAACTGCAGAGAAGGGTAACCAATAGGGTTGCCACCTTTTCTTCAAGCCAAACCCGAACACTTTACTGGCGCACAGCATTTTTTTTAGTATACACTAAAGACAATAGGATTGTAGGAGTGGACAGGGGGTAGTGAGATGGACACCAACAGACTTTGAGGAATGGGAAAGATGGGACAACCTGTATGCATTTATGTCAGTCAGCTACATTTTTATTTTTTATAAAAATTCTTGATGGTATTTTACTATTGTGAGTATTGTTTCTCCTTGAAGTGCTTATATGCGTTTTAATCTGTGAGATCTGCTTGCAATGTATGTTATGCTTTGTACGGAAGTTTCCCCATGGATAGATGCTGAAGCGCTATATTACATTCTGATCTGGGGGGGTCAAAATTATGGGCGAGCCGCTGTCTTTAGGTGAGAGGCACGGAAGAAGTGATAATCAACTTTAATATTTTTTCACATGAATGGACTTATTGCACAGTTGGTGTTCACTTTTTTTTAGGTATATGTATATAGGGACATTATTAGTAATTAATTCTATGAATTATCAGATTTTCACATCAATGGAGGATAATAAATTACATACTCAGATATATAAATATTTTTATCTAATCACATGCATACGCACACACTCTCAAATGCATACGGGTACTGAGATATATACATATGCTCAATTATATACAGTACATGCGCACACACATATAAACACTCAGATATATACAATCGGATACATGTATACACACATATATACACACTCAGGTATATGCAATCATATACATACACACACTCAGCTATATACAATCATATACATGTATACACATATATACACACTCAGGTATATAAAATCATATATATACACACACTCAGATAGATACAATCAGATACATGTATACACATATATATATATATATATATATATATATATATATACACACACTCAGATATATACAATCAGATACACATATATACACACTCAGGTATAAAAAGTCATATATATATATACACACACTCAGATAGATACAATCAGATACATGTATACACACACATATATATATATATATATATATATATATATATATATATATATATATATATACACACACACTCAGATATATACAATCAGATACATGTATACACACACATATATATATATATATATATATATATATATATATATATATATATATACACACACTCAGATATATACAATCAGATACATGTATACACACATATATACACACAAGCCGCAAAGGTACGAGAATCTGGCCCACTGAGATACATACATGCACTCAGATATACACAAACATCCATAAATACACTAGACACAACCACAACACACTATGGGGGGGAATACATACATATGTAGCCTGGTAATGGGCAGCCAGCTTCTCTCCTCCCCTCTCTGTCTTGCTGTTCCCACACTCATAGCCCAGTCTGTGCAACTCCTTTTTCTTCCCGCCCACACACTCACAGCTCCTCTCCACTAGATCGGACTACCAGAGTGAACAGTCCTGAGAGGGTTCCAGTAGCCGGAACTATAAGCAGGGCATCAGAACCTGCGGCCAGGAGGTTCTGTATCCCTCCCCAGAGTCAAACAAGTCCCTTGTAACTAGGGTTGTTTGCATCCAGACAAGTACAAATATGTATCGTTAGGTGACTTTCTTATACATGTAATATATGCTAGATTCTGATTAAGCTTTCATGGGGGGTGTTGGAAGACTTTTTGAGGATTCCCTGGTGTCCGGGTGTCAGGGAGTCAGAATCCCGGACAGAGGATGTAAAAACCAGACTGCCCAGGTGAATCCCTAGTAACCAAACTGATAAGAGGCATGGAGGTGCTCAGCTATGAGGAAAGATTAGAAGAACTGAATGTATTCACTCTTGAGAAGAGGAGATTAAGGGGGATATGATCAACATTTACAAATATATAAGTGGTCCTTTTAATGAACTTGGTGTTCAGTTATTCACTTTACAAAGGACAAGGCACCCTTTACATCTAGAGGAAAAGAGATTTTACCTCCAAATATGGAAAGGTTTCTTCACAGTAAGAGCTGTGAAAATGTGGAATAGACTCCCTCCAGAGGTACAGTAGTTCTGGCCAGCTCAGTAGATTGCTTTAAGAAGGGCCTGGATTCTTTCCTAAATGTACATAATATAACTGGGTACTAACATTTATAGGTAAAGTTGATCTGTGGATATATCCAATTGCCTCTCGGGGGATCAGGAAGGAATTTTTTCCCCTTCTGTAGCAAATTGGATCATGCTCTGCTGGGGTTTTTCACTTCCTCTGGATTAGCTGTGAGTGTAGAATTGGGATTGGGATTGTATGATATTATTATTATTTGTATTTTTTATTTTTTATGGTTGAACTGGATGAACTTGTGTCTTTTTTCAACCTGACTAATTATGTAACTATGTAAATAAGCATAAGAAAAAAATTTCTCTTATCGTCCATGGACGGACACAGCCTTCTCAAGTCTTGACAAGTGGGTCATGTTCCTCTTAATAGGAGAGGACTAGGCAGAACATGTTAGATATTTAAATACATGTTACTTTAAAAGGGTTGAACAGCCCTGCCCAGGGGGCGGTCCCTCCGGACATAACCCTCCTCCCTGCAGCATGCAGCCTCCATTTTTGTTCTGCTCTGCCTAGCAAAGAAGGACGTTGCTCCCTTTGGGCCCAGCGCTCTGAAGACATTTTTGTTGTATTTTCTTTTTAATTTTCTTTATTTGAGATTGTTCTATCAACTGCCTGCTGGGTGACAGGCTGGATATATAGATCCTTGTAGTCTCCTCAGTCCGGCCAGCGAGCGTGAGCACACCATTGCTAAGGGCTGGGTCTGTCCTCCTTTCCCAGCAGAAGCCCGTTTGGACGAAAACGCAGCGTCGGGCGAAGCGAGCATCGATTGACGTCACCACGCTCTCAGCTGATCGGTCAGACAGTTGTCTGGTCTGAACCGACAGCTGAAATTACCTTAGCACTTGTTTCCGATAGTTTCGCTAGTTTGCAACAGTGTGGTGTTTGTTTTTGTAACTAGCCCCTTGCAGCGGCAGTTTTTTAACAAGATGTCAGTACGATTGGAATCCTCTCTTTGCCTTTAAAACCCACATGTTCCCTGATTTTTGGAAACGCTATCTGTATCCTGGAAACAAGCAACGAGAGACACTATCAGATGTGCCTGCCATCGTATTTCCATGCAGAGGAGACAGCCCTGACCCATCTACTAAGGAGAGACATCAGCGTTTGCAGTGCCTGATTGACCCTGTGGGGTCCAACTATCTGGTAAGTGGCCATTTACTTCCAGAATATTGCTCCTTGCTGATCAGCTGTTTTTCTTCCAGTCAAGTTTACATACCCATGTTGTGCGGATGAGTGAGATTGCATCCGAACCATCACCTGATTTGTTTCTATTGGACTCACTTGATTCAATGCACTTTGGTGTTGTTTACTATTAGACTTTGGTCTAATATCCTATCACTGTTTGTAGCAATTTTTTGCTCAGTTATATGTAGCGCACCTTTTTTCCCTTATATGCATATCTCTTAGGAACCCAATGTTAGGTTCCTTTTGTTATTCGGTGCAGCACTGTCATAACTAATTTGTTTTTTCAAACAATTTTTTCACATATTTTTTAATTTATTGTTTATATTCAGTTGCACGATAATTCACTTGTGTCAGGCGCGGGGTTAGCGCGGATTGTCCTTGCCTTCCATGACTATTGAAAGCCATGACTAGTGTAGTTTCAATGTGCAACCTTACCCCATACCTCCCCCATTATACCCTTCCCCTTATACCACCCCCCCCCCTTTTTTACCCCCCCATGACCTTCTGGACCCAGTAAGGAGAACGACACAGTAAATTGGAGTAAAATTGGCCACAAGAGCCATTTTTATTTTATAACCAAAATTAAATATTTAACCAAATTTCAGATAATAGGAATTCCCAACAACTCCAACTTTATTATTAACCACTTGACCACTGGGCACTTAAACACCCTTAATAACCAGACCAATTTTTAGATTTCGGTGCTCTCACAGTTTGAATGACAATAACTCAGTCATACAACACTGTAACCAAATGAAATTTTTGTCCTTTTTTTCCCACAAATGGAGCTTTCTTTTTGGTGGTATTTGATCACCTCTGCGTTTTTTTTTTTTTTGCTATAAATGAAAAAAGAACAACATTTTGCATAAAAAAATAATTTTTCTTTATTTCTATTATAAAATTTTGCAAAAAAGTAATTTTTCTTCATAAATTTGGCCTAAAATGTATACTGCTACATATCTTTGGTAAAAAACAAAAAAAAAAAATGTTGGATATTATTTAGTCTGGGTGAAAGTTATGGGGTCTACAAGCTATGGTACCAATTACTGAAAATTGATCAATTTCATCACACCTGATGTACTGACAGCCTCTCTCATTTCTTGAGACCCTAACATGCCATAAAAGTACAAATACCCCCGAAATGACCCCTTTTTGGAAAGAAGACATTCCAAGGTAATTAGAAAGAGGCCTGGTGAGTTTTTTAAAGTTGTAATTTTTCCCACAATTCTTTGTAAAATCAAGATTTATTTTTTTCATCAAATTTTCAAATTAGCGGGTTATTTCTCACACACAGCATATGCATACCACAAATTACACCCCAAAACACATTCTGCTATTCCTCCCGAGTATGGCGATACCACATGTGTGAGACTTTTACACAGTGTGGCCACATACAGAAGCCCAACATGCAGGGAGCACCCAGGCCAATTCTGACATTTCTCTCCTACATGTAAAAATCATCATTTATTTGCTAGAAAATTACATAGAACCCCAAAACATTATATATGCTTTTTAGCAAAGACCCTAGCGAATACAATGGTGGTCGTTGCAACTTTTCATCGCGCATGGTATTTGCACAGCAATTTTTCAAAAAAAACATTAAAGTTAGCCCAATGTTTTTGCATAATATGAAAGATAAAGTTACGCCGAGTAAATAGATACCTAATATGTCACGCTTCAAAATTGCTCACGCTTGTGGAATGGCGCCAAACTTCGGTACTTAAAAATTCCCATTTTTACTGGTTACATGTTTTTAGTTCCAGAGAAGGTCTAGGGCCAAAAGTATTGCTCTCGCTTTAACGTTCGCAGAGATACCTCACATGTGTGGTTTGAACACCGTTTTCATATGTGGGCGGGACTTGCCTATGCGTTCGCTTCTGCATGCAAGCTCACAGGGACAGGGGCGCTGTATGCCCAGAGTATGCCCAGAGTATTGCGGAGTATGCCCAGAGTATTGCGGAGTATGCCCAGAGTATTGCGAAGTATGCCCAGAGTATTGCAGAGTATGCCCAGAGTATTGCAGAGTATGCCCAGAGTATGCCCAGAGTATTGCGCAGTATGCCCAGAGTATTGCAGATTATGTCCAGAGTATGTCCAGAGTATTGCAGAGTATTGCCCAGAGTATTGCCCAGAGTATTGCCAGAGTATTGCCAGAGTATGCCCATAGTATTGCAGAGTATGCCCAGAGTATTGCAGAGTATGCCCAGATTATTGCAGAGTATGCCCAGATTATTGCAGAGTATTGCCAGAGTATTGCCAGAGTATGCCCAGAGTATTGCAGAGTATGCCCAGAGTATGCCCAGAGTATTGCGGAGTATGCCCAGAGTATTGCGGAGTATGCCCAGAGTATGCCCAGAGTATGCCCGAGTATGCCCAGAGTATGCCCGAGTATGCCCGAGTATGCCCAGAGTATTGCGGAGTATGCCCAGAGTATGCCCAGAGTATGCCCAGAGTATTGCCAGAGTATTGCCAGAGTATGCCCAGAGTATGCCCAGAGTATGCCCAGAGTATTGCAGAGTATGCCCAGAGTATTGCAGAGTATGCCCAGAGTATTGCCAGAGTATGCCCAGAGTATTGCGGAGTATGCCCAGAGTATTGCGGAGTATGCCCAGAGTATGCCCAGAGTATGCCCAGAGTATGCCCAGAGTATGCCCAGAGTATGCCCAGAGTATGCCCAGAGTATTGCAGAGTATGCCCAGAGTATTGCAGAGTATGCCCAGAGTATTGCAGAGTATGCCCAGAGTATGCCCAGAGTATTGCCAGAGTATTGCCAGAGTATTGCCAGAGTATTGCCCAGAGTATTGCCCAGAGTATGCCCAGAGTATGCCCAGAGTATGCCCAGAGTATGCCCAGAGTATTGCAGAGTATTGCAGAGTATTGCAGAGTATGCCCAGAGTATTGCAGAGTATTGCAGAGTATTGCAGAGTATTGCCAAAGTATGCCCAGAGTATTGCAGAGTATGCCCAGAGTATGCCCAGAGTATGCCCAGAGTATTGCAGAGTATGCCCAGAGTATTGCAGAGTATGCCCAGAGTATTGCAGAGTATTGCAGAGTATTGCAGAGTATTGCCAGAGTATTGCAGAGTATTGCCAGAGTATTGCCAGAGTATTGCCAGAGTATGCCCAGAGTATTGCCAGAGTATGCCCAGAGTATTGTAGAGTATTGCAGAGTATGCCCAGAGTATTGCGGAGTATTGCCCAGAGTATTGCCCAGAGTATTGCCCAGAGTATGCCCAGAGTATTGCAGAGTATTGCCAGAGTATTGCCAGAGTATTGCCGAGTATGCCCAGAGTATTGCAGAGTATGCCCAGAGTATTGCGGAGTATGCCCAGAGTATGCCCAGAGTATTGCCAGAGTATTGCCATAGTATTGCCAGAGTATGCCCAGAGTATTGCCAGAGTATGCCCAGAGTATTGCAGAGTATGCCCAGAGTATTGCCAGAGTATGCCCAGAGTATTGCAGAGTATGCCCAGAGTATTGCCCAGAGTATTGCCCAGAGTATTGCCCAGAGTATTGCCCAGAGTATTGCCAGAGTATTGCAGAGTATGCCCAGCTGAGTATTGCCCAGTATTGCAGAGTATTGCAGCAGGGATGGCTGAGCAGGGAGGGATGGATGGATGGATCTGTGACTACATTTGTCACAGATCCAGCCCACAGCACTGCCGCTGCCATCCACTCCCTCTCCTCTCCTCTCACACTGTACCGATCGGTACAGAGAGGAGAGGGAGCAACCGGCGTCAGCACATGACGCCGGTTTGTTTACAAGTGATCGCTCCGTCATTGGACGGAGCGATCACGTGGTAAACCACCGCTATCAGCGGCGATTTACCGTGATCCGTGATGCGCCGGGTCCTCTGGACCCGGCGGTCACGGATTCTCTCGTGTGCGTGCCTCAGGGGGCGCACGGGAGCGCGATTCTAAGAAGCCGTTAATTAACGGCCACTTAGAGTTAAAGGATCACTAAAGGAAAACATTTTTTTAGCTAAATAGCTTCCTTTACTTTACTGCAGTACTGGTTTCATGTACTTATTGTTCGTTTTTGAAGTTGCTGTAATCCTGTTCTGTTCTCCAATCTCCACACTTCCTCAGATTCATTTTAAAAACAAGACACTGCACTGGATTTGTTTGTTTTTGTTCTGTGTGTCTATTTCTACTTTGCAGAAACATGAAGCCAGTTCAAAAGTGAAACTAACCTGCAGGCACATTATATGATTGATTTTTATCTGTTTTTAATCATTTTGAAAATAAATCAGTTAACTTTTATGTCAGTCATTTCAGAAAAAACATTTTTTTCCTTTAGTGACCCTATAAGCAACCGCCCTGTAGACGTACTTTGTCTATAGGGTGGTTGCAAAGTGGTTAACAATATTTACCAAACCCTTTATTACTATTAACACCAGTCCCAATTGGTCTTTGACAGTAACCCCCATTACCCTCTACCTTTCACCACCACACTGCGGTACCAATACTATACCAGGCCTCCAGCCGACTCCAGCTCGGAGACACCCCTTTGTAAGCCGCAGTGCACCGTAACCGTATTACAGTGGACACCGTTCCACTGCAATAACCCCATAAGGGGCCCATCCCACCGATGAGCCCCCCAACCGTTTCCATTCCATCAGTTAACTGTCACCATCAAAGACCAAGGACACCGCCTCCGCTGACGTGACAAAACGTCCATCGACCTGAAAGAGAAGAAAACAGACGCACAACACACAACATAATAGCGTACTAACCAGCAGACATTTCGGACGGACGGGTTCCCAGCAAACAGATTTTAAAGCATGCTTTAAAATCTGTCTGCTGGAAAAATCTGTCTGTCCGCCCGTACACACGATCGAATCTGTCTGCTGAAACGGTCCGTCGGACCGTTTTTAGCAGATAGATTTGATCGTGTGTACGCGGCCTAACACTGGGGCCACGTCGTGTTAGTAGTATAGCGTAACTAATTTTAGTGGTGCTTTACTGTCATTTTAACGGTGCTTTTCGGTCATTAGTGGGGTGCTTTTTACTCCCGCTAGAAGTCAATGTGAGGGTTAAAACCACTTTTGTTGCAGCGCGTCCTAATCTCTTTTCAGGTGCTTCAGAAGTGCTTCCCGTGCATTACAATGGGCAGGGGCGGTTTACCGTCCCAAAGATGCTGCTTGTAGGACTTTTTTTTTGTGCTGCAAGCGCAACGCCCCAGTGTGAAAGCACGTGGGCTTTCACACTGGAGTAACATGGGATGCGTTTTTCAGGGTTTTACAGGCGCCATTTTGAGCACCTAAACCCATAAAAAACTCCTTCTGTGTGAAAGTAGCCTTAAAATTGGGTCTGCTATGAATTCAGATCAAATTTGTGTTCAAAGCTGATCAAATATGCAATTCAAATGCCTTCCCAACGAGTCTGGAATTTGCATGTGAACCGCAGTGCTCAGAAAATTCACAGAACTCTTTTTAAATTTGCAGTGAATCACTCGCCCTAGATGTTAACCCCTTCCCAGCCAGTGCCATTAGTAAAATGACAGCATATTATTTTTAGCACTGATCACTGTATTAGTGTCACTGGTTCCTACAAAGTTTCAAAAGTGTCAGTTAGTGTCGGACTATAGTGACATACTAATGCAGCCCTGCTATAAATTGCTAATTGCCACCATAACTAGTATAGAAAAATAAATAAATTATAATTTCATTATATAAACCATAGTTTGTTGATGCTATAAGTTGTGTGCAAACCAATCAATATACACTTATTGGGATTTTTTTTACAAAAAATATGTAGCAGAATACATATTGGCCTAAATTTATGACGAAATTTGATTTTGGTCTTTTTTTGTTTATAGCATAAAAAAAAGTGGTGATCAAATACCACTTTAGCTGACAGTGGACTACAGTTACCTTGTTCCAAGGACTACTCCTGTTACTTTCCATTTTTTCCTGTGTCCCTCTAGTGCTGGGCTCCAGTAACTGACATCATATCTTTAAGCCAAACAAGGGGCATTGTGGGACTGGTAGTTTCTTAAACAGCGAGTCTGATGTTGTGAAATTACCCCCTGGACTACTCATCCCAGAGGCTCCTCTGCAATACCAACAGACCTCTGGGAGGAACTATGAAAGGGGCAGCAGGTCCACTCTGTGCTCTCTTCTTTTTGGGCCTCACAGAATGAACACCTCTCTGCTGCTAGGCGAGAGGACTGTGGCCTACCACACGGTATAGATGTAGGTGTTGGGGGTAGTGGCGCTGTCACTAAATATGTTGTATGACTAACCCAATGAGTGTGGGTAGATTTAGTGGGACAACATTCCCTATGGTGTCAAATAAACAAATATACAAAAATGTGCAGTATAAGTGCTGAAAATTGCTGACAGTGAGGTTTGAGAGAAACGCACATAAACATAAAAGCAAAATATATGTCAAATAGACATCAGGTAAGTGCTAACAGTAGTACAAATAAATTATGTTAGATATCCACAGGTGCTGAATGTGTACTAGGAGGCCAAGTACAAAACATAAAGTGAAAAAAGTGCTCATAAGAAATATGTTATTCAAGGCTGCTAACATAAATTAGTTAATCAATCATATATAAGTGAGTCCGAGTGATGTGACATTCAAGGTACACCTATATAGATAGGTGGTACATCAAGTGTATCAGGTGGTACATCAAGTGAGTATCGCAGTGGATCCGGTGCACCCCCTTATGGGTCCCCACTCACCAGATGCAGTCACCCCTGCAGGGGTATCAGGCGTGTCAGATCACAACTTGTAGTCCACCCTTTCGTGGCTCCTTTTCCTGGGTTTCCAAAGGTTCCTGGTGGGTCTCCTTAGTGTAAATAGTTATTTAAACTGTTCCTCCGAAGCAAAAAAGAAAAAGAAGGGCTCCCATAGTGTAGTATGACTTGATAAAAGAGGATTTTATTGACACTGCTGAGCAGAAAAACTCAGACACATGTACAATATTACAAAAAATCGATCAGTAATGAAAAGGTTAAAAAATCATCATATCACCATGCTAGGCTGAAAATAGGTGCATTCAGCGAAAAAATATATAAGGATAAAAAGACAAAATAAAATAAAAACAAGAAAAAAAAAAAAGGAAGAATGGAGTATGTTCCTATGGTTAAACAGTCATAGGTACTCCACAATACAGGCACTGCTACGTCCCGAAATTGGATCAATCCAGCATGTGAACGGCGTGCGTTCCAAGCTGTCACGCTGGTGATCCCGGAAGTGCGTATAGGTATGCGTGTATCCGCTTTACGCACGTTTCGTAATCATAACGTCTTCGGAAGCGGGTACACGCATACCACGGCTTTCAGAATAAATAGGCAAACGTCACCATGGCAATTTTAAACGCTCAGTGGGAAGTGTCAAAATGTCCAATCAGAAAAAAGGGCGCCGGCTCAACTTCCAATTAGGAGCCGCGGGCGTCACAACCCGGAAATAAACACACTCGCCGCGGGCCAATCAGCATGTTGCAGCGGATTGTGTATGCAGCCTAGACAGGGGCATAAACACCGACGAGTGTGTGATCCGTCAGGAAATCTGAGTGGCGGGACCAGTGTCCAATCAGATGAGTGGAAGCAAAGAAACGCCCACAAAAAACGTAAAACTAAAAACAAAAGACAAGAAAGCAGAAAGGCTGCTATTGGCCAACCGAGCCATAGACGGCGAGTTGATGTCCGGGCATAAAATAAGACTTAGGCGTTTAGTATCATAAGTCCTACGTTTCAGGAGTCCTTATGCCCCAGGTATTTGTATCAATTGCCATGTTAACGGCCCCATTGCACTGAAGCCATTCCAAACAGCATAACATTTTTAATCAAGAAAGGCTCAGAGATTTTAACAGATCAGCAGACCGTTATGTTGGCCATAATAACCAGTGGGAGAATGAGGTACCTTAAACTACTATTGAGAACTTAAAATCATGAGGGAGTGTGGTACTAATAGAGTATAGATGATGGAGCTATGAAAATATAAGTGATAAAAGTTAGGTGTGGGGGGTGTGGCTCCCCATCATGTGACCATAAAACCATATGTATAATGTAGAGAATGGCTATTCTGTATAAGCACATGTTAATCAACCATCCATGTACAGCATCACGGAAAAGGTGATTCCTACAGTACATAACAGATTGATCGGTTGTTAGTAGAAATTGCGACCCCCCTCTAATTAAGGGGCCACAAAGGGGGGAAATAATGTGTTACAACTAAGATAGACTGGGTCAGGCTCGAGATGAGAGACGTGATGAAAGAGAATCTACTCTCAATACCAACTTGATGTTACAAATGTGTATCGGCATGCTCCTCTTAGAAATGTAAGTAGAGATGCGATTAGAGGTAGCGGGGGGATGGATATAGTCATAGTATGATACAGGAGTAATGGCATATGTGGGTAGGCGGTAAAGCATACATGAGGTAGATGAGCATTTTAAGGGTTAGCTAGGAAGCAATTAAGATCTATGTCTGCGTTCAGTCCGTGCGGCTTTAGAGATCCCAAACGGTATATCCAGCTAGTTTCATTCTGGGAAATGGCGGTGGTTTTATTACCCCCCCCTCCAGTTATCCTTAATCAGGTCTATGCCATAAAAGATAAGTTCCGTTGGGTCCTGTTGGTGGAATCTCTTAAAGTGACGGTAAAGGTTATGTTTAGTAGATCCCTTTTTAATCCTGTTGATGTGCTCCCGGATTCTCACCTTTAGGGGTCTTGTAGTGCGACCTACATACTGTAGGTGGCAGGGACATTCAATGACGTAGGTCACATGGGTGGAGTGGCATGTGATAAGCTCTTTGATTTTGTATTCCTTGAAGTCCAACCTCGACTTGAAATTAGTTTTTCTCCTAGGCTGCTTTTTGCTCACTCTACAGGCCAAACATTTTTGGCATTTGAAGAACCCCTTCAATTCAGGGCAGAGGCTAATAGATTTTGGGGGGTCGATCACATTGTGTACAAGGTGGTGGCGTAAAGAAGGGGCTCGTCTGTATATAAAGGTAGGTTTGCTCTTTAGAATTTTATTCAGAGTATGGTCTTCTTGTAAAATGGGCCAATATTTGTTGACTATATGTTCAAACTCCTTATATTGTGAGTTAAACCCAGTAATAAGGGCTACATCTGATGTAATGGGTTTCTTCTTTGCTTTGGGTTCAAGCATGATGTCTCTGTCCATATTTAGGACTTCTTCCTTTAGTTTCAGCAAATTGCTTTCTTTATACCCTTTCTGTTTGAACCTGTCTACAATGATGTCGGCTTGAATAATGTAGTCACCAATCGAGTTGCAATTCCTACGCAGTCGCATGAGTTGGCCTTTGGGGATGTTTGCCTTCCACTTGGGATGATGGCAGCTGGTAGACGGGATGTACCCGTTACGGTCTGTAGATTTGAAGAACGTTTTTGTATGCAGTTTGGATCCCACTTTAAAAATTTGAAGATCCAGGTAATCTATGTTCTGCATATCACACTTTCCTGTGAAGGTGAGACCATATTTATTGGTATTGAGGTTGTGTAGAAATTCTTGGAAGGTGTCCTTACTTCCATCCCAGAGTATAACGAGATCATCAATGTATCTGCGATACAATTTGATCTGGGGGATGTTTCGTGTGTACACATATTCCTCTTCCCAACAGTCCATCAACAGGTTGGCGACACTGGGGGCATAGCGTGCCCCCATAGCGACGCCCCTGTTTTGGACATAATAGTTGTTCTTATACCAGAAATAGTTACAGCTCATTGCCATCTGTAATCCTTCAATAATATAGCTGATTTGTTCTTGTTTCAGCGTCGTGTTTTGATGAAGGGCTTTTTCTACCCCAAAAAGGCCATCTGTTTGCGAAATGCTAGTATACAGTGAGTTGACGTCAATTGTGGCGAGTAGTAGATTGTCTGCGCCTTCCACATGTTTAAGTTCATTGATTAGCTGTACACTATCGCGAAGATACGACCTCCCCTTTTTTACAACAGGTTTGAGGAATGTATCCAAATATTCTCCCAACCTCGAGAATATAGAGTTAATCCCACTGATGATGGGTCTCCCTGGAGGTTTAGTTGAGCCGGCGCCCTTTTTTCTGATTGGACATTTTGACACTTCCCACTGAGCGTTTAAAATTGCCATGGTGACGTTTGCCTATTTATTCTGAAAGCCGTGGTATGCGTGTACCCGCTTCCGAAGACGTTATGATTACGAAACGTGCGTAAAGCGGATACACGCATACCTATACGCACTTCCGGGATCACCAGCGTGACAGCTTGGAACGCACGCCGTTCACATGCTGGATTGATCCAATTTCGGGACGTAGCAGTGCCTGTATTGTGGAGTACCTATGACTGTTTAACCATAGGAACATACTCCATTCTTCCTTTTTTTTTTTTCTTGTTTTTATTTTATTTTGTCTTTTTATCCTTATATATTTTTTCGCTGAATGCACCTATTTTCAGCCTAGCATGGTGATATGATGATTTTTTAACCTTTTCATTACTGATCGATTTTTTGTAATATTGTACATGTGTCTGAGTTTTTCTGCTCAGCAGTGTCAATAAAATCCTCTTTTATCAAGTCATACTACACTATGGGAGCCCTTCTTTTTCTTTTTTGCTTCGGAGGAACAGTTTAAATAACTATTTACACTAAGGAGACCCACCAGGAACCTTTGGAAACCCAGGAAAAGGAGCCACGAAAGGGTGGACTACAAGTTGTGATCTGACACGCCTGATACCCCTGCAGGGGTGACTGCATCTGGTGAGTGGGGACCCATAAGGGGGTGCACCGGATCCACTGCGATACTCACTTGATGTACCACCTGATACACTTGATGTACCACCTATCTATATAGGTGTACCTTGAATGTCACATCACTCGGACTCACTTATATATGATTGATTAACTAATTTATGTTAGCAGCCTTGAATAACATATTTCTTATGAGCACTTTTTTCACTTTATGTTTTGTACTTGGCCTCCTAGTACACATTCAGCACCTGTGGATATCTAACATAATTTATTTGTACTACTGTTAGCACTTACCTGATGTCTATTTGACATATATTTTGCTTTTATGTTTATGTGCGTTTCTCTCAAACCTCACTGTCAGCAATTTTCAGCACTTATACTGCACATTTTTGTATATTTGTTTATTTGACACCATAGGGAATGTTGTCCCACTAAATCTACCCACACTCATTGGGTTAGTCATACAACATATTTAGTGACAGCGCCACTACCCCCAACACCTACATCTATACCACTATACTCCCTTAGGGGAGTCATATTTAGGGGGGGCTGCAGCCACTATTACATTCCTTTAACCCAGATCAAGCTATTCTGAGCGCAGCTTTCTCTTCTTACTTATTCTACCACACGGTAAACCAGTGACTTCAGCCTTGCCCCGGAGGGCCCAACTCTGCTTGCCATTTGTGAGACATCACCGCAGCACCACGTCATTAAATTGGTCCAACGATCGCCCATGTCCAGCAGCCGATCGGCCATCACCACTCACTTACCAGAAGGAAATCTCATCCAGGATCGCTGTTTAGGGGGTACTTATCCAGTTCTGCAGTTAGTGAGAGGGCAGTCATCCATCGATCATAATCCCTACCTGGTCATCTTGTTTGTACACTTTGCACAGACACCTTGCCCATGGAAACACTTTATTGCATTACATAAGACACTGTACATAGACATTCATATCCTGAGGAGCTAATCAAAGGATTATCACTGACCAGATTAAGTTGCTTTGCTTATCGTCACATCACTGTGTCATATCTTGGATATAATCTAATGAGTTACAACTGCCAGTGAAGATTACTGCGGGTCTGCACCCAGGACACTGCTGTTGTTATTGCTTAAAGGGCACCCTATCCTATTCCTATTCTATCTGGACTCTCATTAGGATGTGAAGATTTAATAGGCCAGCCTGGGATTCCGCTTCAGCTTGGTAACATATTGCATTAACTAGTGGAATCTTTACAATTACCTGTTTATTCTCTAGTTGTTATTCATTGTATATATGTAAAACCTGCATGTGTGCTATTGAACTGTAATTAAGCTGATTCTTGGGGGTTCCTCATCTGAGTTAGGCTGTTATTCAGAATATTCAGAACTCAGTTGATCCATGAACCCTCCTCTTAAACACATATCTTTACTTCAGTAAAACTTAAGAGAATATCTATTTGACTTGTATTGGATTGTCATTTAACCACTTCATTACTGGGCACTTAAACCCCCTTCGTGCCCAGACCAATTTTCAGCTTTTAGCGCTGACGCATTTTGAATGACAATTGAGCGGTCATACAACACTGTACCCAAATTATGTTTTTAATAATTGTATTCCCACAAATAGAGCTTTCTTTTGGTGGTATTTGATCATCTCAGCGATTTTTATTGTTTGCGCTATTAACTAAAAAAGACAGAAAAAAAAAACACACATTTTTTACTTTTTGTTATAATAATATCCCAATTTTTTTTTTTTTTTTTTTTTTCCTCGGTTTAGGCCGATACGTATTCTTCTACATATTTATGCAATTAGCGGACCTCCAGCTGTTGCAAAACTACAATTCCCATGAGGCATAGCAAGACTTTGACAGCCACAAGCATGAACCCAAAGGCTGAGGCATGATGGGACTTGTAGTTTTGCAACATCTGGAGGTCCGCTAATTGATTATCCCTGATATAGGGGATAGATTTATGATTTATTTTGTATTTTTTACTAATAATGGTGGCGATCTGCGATTTTTTTTTTGTCAGGCCTGCGATATTGCGACGAACATATCGGACACTTTTGACACAATTTTGGGACCATTCACATTTATACAGCGATCAGTGCTATAAAAATGCACTAATTACTGTATAAATGTGGCTGGCAGGGAAGGGGTTAACACATGGGGGTGAGGAAGGGGTTAAATGTATTCCCTGGGTGTGTTCTAACTGTGTGGGGGGAGGGGACTGACTGGGGGAGGTGACCGATGCTGTGTCCCTATGTACAAGGGACACAGATCAGTCTCCTCTCTCCCTGACAGGACGTGGAGCTCTGTGTTAACACACAGAGCTCCACGTCCCTGCTGTCACCGCTGATCGTGGGTACCTGGTGGACATCACGGCCGCCAGGCACACGCATCGGCTCCTCAGCGATGTGCCGGGCACAGTGTTTACCCGCTGCGCGCCCCCCAGCGGCGTGCACGGGTAATGCACATAAAAGGACGTCCAAAGACGTCCACTTGGCACTTGAGAGCAGCGCTGTGGATGTCTTTCGTCTATAGCGCGGGTCTCAAGTGGTTAAAGGTGTTTGCAAGAAGATGTCTTTTTTTTTTTAAACCAAAAAGCAAGAAGATGTCTAAACCCAGATTGTCAGCTGGGTTGGAGTGTTTACAAGGTCAGGGCGGTGCAGATCAACAGGTAGATCAAAGCAGGCCTCAAGGGAGCAGTGCTACACTACCAAAAAAAAAGCTCTAATTGTGGGAAAAAAATTATATAAATTCCATTTGGATACAGCATTGCATGATTGCACAATTGTCAGTTAAAGTAACGCAGTGCCAAAAAATTTTAAAATATGGCCTGGTCATGAAAGGGTTGGGGTAAATCTTTCGGAGATCAAGTGGTTAATGTATGTGCAAAGCACAGGGCTTTTCACAGAAGTTTATTGAGGATTTTTTACAGCGGTCTTACTTAAAGGGGTTGTAAAGGAAATTGTATTTTTTCATAATAAGCATCCTTTACTTGCAGACATTCCTCAATTCACTTCCTCATTGTTTGTTTTTGCTCAGAAGTTGCTCTATTTCTTCTCTGTTCTGTTCATTTCCTGCTTGTCTGATTGTTACTCACCACCGTGAAGGGAGACTTTACTGCGGTGGTCAGTGACATGCTCGCCCCCTCCTGGGAACTGCATCTGTGTGGCAGGACGCTCTCTACGTGTTAGGCCTCGTAAACACGAGGCAATCTATTTGTTCAAATCGGTCGGACCGACCGATTTGAACAAATCTGTCTGCTTGGATTTTGGTTTGCTCGCGTGTACACACGAGCAAACCAAATTCCCCGCCAGCAGACAGCACGCTGACGTGTCGGTGACGCGGCGGTGACTTTGACGCCTCCACGTCACCGCACCAGGAAGTAAAACACTTCCGCGCATGCGTCGAAATCATTTGGCGCGTGTGCGAGAAGACATGTCTGCTGGTTAGCGTACTAACCAGCAGACATGTCGGGCGGACGGGTTCCCAGCCGACAGATTGGTAAGCATGCTTTCAAATCTGTCGGCTGGCCAAATCCGTCTGCTCGCCCGTACACACGGTCGAATCTGTCTGCTGGGACGGTCTAGCAGACCGTTTCCAGTAGACAGATTTGGTCGTGTGTACGCGGCCTTAGAGACTTCAAGGAGGTGTGAATTACTGGGCGTGCCGTAAAGGATACTGGGAAAATGTAGTTCTTACATGAACGAGCGCTGCAAACCAGGAAGTGAATGAGAGAACAGAAACTAGAACGCCGGAGGTGATATAGATGAAGGAATTTAATAGGTATTTACAAATTTTTTAACAGAATCATTACACTATTCTGTCTGTCTACCTTGCAGACATTGGCCCAGATTCACGTACATCGGCGCATTATCGGTCCGGCGTAGCGCACCGCCATTACGTTAGACTTGCGCCATCTAGCCGCGTAATCCCCCGATTCACGTAGCTTTTGCGCAGGAAATTGCGCAAGCGTAAGATTTTTTCCAGAGGCGTAAGGAGGAGTAATACAAATTGGGAGGGACGTGGGCGTGTTACATTGAAATGAGCCGTGACCCCATGCAAATGAAGGGCCGGCCGGCTCGCGCATGCGCGCTTGAAGGAGACCATGGTCCGCTCCGATGTGCGCATGCTCACAACTCGGGAGCGGCGCAATCAGTGAAATTGGAAATGGACTAGGGCAACTTTATGAACTACGCAGACAGCATAAATAGACAGACACAAATGCACTTCCTTTGCAAAAATACATC
Source organism: Rana kukunoris (assembly GCA_029574335.1). NCBI lineage: Eukaryota > Metazoa > Chordata > Amphibia > Anura > Ranidae > Rana > Rana kukunoris. The sequence goes on along the minus strand of JAJQKJ010000881.1, from coordinate 49,716 downwards.
CCTTTGTATCCCTCCCTCTACAGCAAGGTGCTTTTGTTTGTTTGTGACGTGTCTTTGAGATATTTGGGGACTGTTTTGCAGAGTGATTTTTGTCTTTTATGTGTTTTCTTTGTTGTTATTTTGTTTAAATTATATTTTTGCTGGGCATTTTTTTTTTTTGCTCGTCATTTATTTAATTTTTTTGGTTCTGTTTGTGTATGATTTTGGAATGTGGGGGTGATATTCCTGCGGGAAAAGGGGTGTCACCCTCATTTGTGGTGGAGAAGTGATCCCCAGGTCTGTGTGAATGGTGTATGAATGTACAGTGACATAATTGGAGCCGTGGCATGGCGTTGCAGCTCACAAGTCCTGCATGGTGGACTGGTGCCAATCCAATGTGATGAGGATGTGGGGTGTGTGATCTAGGGACCACAGTGGTGTGCATGCATGCATTCTCATTGTGCCATGATTAATGTGTGTGTTTAACGTGCAAAGATGCATAATGTGAGCTGGCATGAGATGGGGTCATGAGATGGGGTACCAGTGCATATGCAGAGTCACCTTGAAGGGAAAAGACAGGAGGATGTTAGTCATGCATGTGCCACTTGTGAGGTGTGCATCACGGGAGGGGATAGTCATGCCTGCCACCCATGTCACTCACCAACCAGCCAGCTGTCCCCATACATGTTCTGTTCGAAATCTGTGGGGATGGGGCTCTGATTGTATATGTAGCTGTCATGGGTGTCATGGGTGGTGCCATGTGTTGGGCTGGTGATGTCCTCCTGCAAGGTTGTGGTAATTCCATGATGGCATGAGGGGTGAATCTGAAGATGCGAGACACCTCAGAATCACTCATGCCAAAGATGTCTATGCGTGTGTGATATATCAAGTGAAGAGTGAGGGGCTTGTATCAGATAAGAATATTGTATTAGATTAATTTAAATTGTAAATTTTATATAAGCAAATAAAAAAAAAAAAAAAACATCTCCCGTGCCCTCCTTAGTGCCATCCTCCGTGCCCTCCTCCTTCTTTGTTCATCTAAAGTCAGTAGTATAGCTATGCGCGACGATGCCCCTGGCATGTTGGCATACAGATTGTTGGGCAACACGTGTGACTGCTGAACTCCTCACTAACAGTGTTGCTTTATCTGACAAGTAGACTTTTTTTCATTTTTTAGACCAGCTTTTAGGTGCTCTAACTTTAGACAGGACATTTTGCTGTTGCGCACATCGCGTAGCCTGCGCAGCAACTGCGTTTTTTTGTGGATCCCCGCAACTCCCTCATTAGCATATTTGACTAGCAAATCAATGGTGTGTCTAGCGCATTTTTGCGCGGACGGATGCGTCTGTCTAACGAAATTACGCCGGACAAAAAAAAGTAGATTTCTGGCGTAATTCATTTTCTGAATCGCGCGCATCTAAACGCACGCGCACATTTAGACTTACGCACGCGCAACACCAGTTGCGCAGGCGTAATCGCTCTGTGAATCTGGGCCATTAATTTTAGGCAAACCATTTTTTTCCTTTACAACTCCTTTAACCAGGGTTTCATGGAATGCTAGGGATTCCTTTGGCAATGAGAAATGTTTGCCTTTCATGATAACCAATAGTGGCAACTATCATTTTAGCCACTGTATCTCTAGAGGAGGAATTCTTCCCACTGATCAATAGTGTGAAGGGTAGTCCACTGAATATTACTGTAAAGAGCATTTTGCTAGCAACCACCAATAAAAGGAGCATTCTTCCCATTGGCACTTTTCACTGACTCATAGGCCTGGATTCAGAAAGGATTTACGGCGGCGTATCTCCAGATACGCTGCCGTAATTTAAAATGTGCGCCGTCGCATCTTTGCGCCGATTCACAAAGCGAGATATGCCAAAAAAAAAACATGGCTTCAGCCATCTGGTGTAACTTGCCTATGCCGGCGTATCGTGGGCGCATAGTTACGCTGGACGCATTCGGCATTCCCATGTTAAATATGCAAATGAGCAGGATACGCCGATTCACGAACGTAGATGCGCCCGGCCACTTCATATACGGGCTTTGCGTAAGGCTTACAACCGGCGTAAAGTTACCCCTGCTATATGAGGCGCAGCTCATGCAAAGGTATGGGCCAGGGAACGACGCCGTCAAATTTTACGTTGTTTAGGCCATTTACGTAGTACGTGAATAGTGCTGGGCGTAGGTTACATTCACACGTCGTAGGCATTTCGCGCCAACGTCACTTATGGAATTCTATACAACGTGATTCTGAGCATGCGCACTGGGATACGTCCACGGACGGCGCATGTGCCGTTTGTTCGGCCCATCATTTGCATGGGGTCACGGTTCATTACAATAAAACACGCCCACTGCCTTGTTACCCACGCCGGCCCATTTACGCTACGCCGCCGTAACGTAGGGAGCAAATGCTTTGTGAATGCAGCACTTGCCTCTCTAAGTTGGGGCGGCGTAGCGTAAAGAAGATACGCTACGGCCGCACAAAGATGTGCTCGGGTACGTGAATCTACCCCATAACTACAGTTTTCATTGTCTCTGTGTTTTTTTTTTTGCCATTAATATTATAATTATTAATTGTATTTAATTACTATTGCTAAAAATACTTGTGTCATATGAATACTTGTGTCATTTAACCACTGAGTGTCCAATGCTTGCTCTTTTGTTTATTTCTATATCTACAACTGAACCTGACCTGCAAGTTATTTTAAGCGTTCCTCTACTTTAAAAAGTTTCAGAAAGGCTGGTTTAGAACATTAAAGACAAACTGATTAATATTTTAGCTTTATTATACAAACATTAGTGTGCATATATAAATAAAAAAAACTACAAAATTGCTTTGTAAATAAGTAGGAAATAATGCATAATGTAAACCTTTGTATGTCTAATAATTCAGTAGAACAAGAACAAATCTTGGCTATATTCCTAACTGCAACGAGTCCCCATCAGTGTAACGATTATCCTTTGCAGTCTATAGATTTTTTTTATGTTCTCTCAGTAGGATCAAATGGCAGAATGCTCAACCTGCCAGTCAAGATTATAAGGGATGTCAACTTTAGCTGGCTAGACATCGCTTTTAGGACCTGTGTAAGCTTATGGTATAAGAAACAATTTAAAACTGGCACTATTATCAATGGCACAACAAGGTCAATACATTTAACATTATCTTGATGCCACCAACATCAATTTAAAGTGTCAAGATATTTAGATCTTAAAATACATGTTTGTGCTTGGGCTTCCTTGATTGTTGTCATTCACAATGTACCTTTGGTTCCTTTACGTTATAATATATACATACTGTATTCTGTGAGGCTAACAATGGTTATTGTGTTATAATATATACAGATTCTGTAAGAATTCACTTTGATTTAATGAATGCATAGTAAATTGTAGACCAGTTGTAGACCATTGATAAATATGACTTTTCCTTTACAGTTTTTTGAGCCAGATCAAGTGAGTTCATTATTAGGGATGAGCCGAACACCCCCTAGAGGGTTTGCAGCAGAACATATGAACAGGTCAAAAATGTGTGCGAACACCATTAAAGTAGCGAATGGGACGCGAAAGTAAAAAATCAAAAGTGCTAATTTTAAAGGCTTATATGCAAGTTATTGCCATGAAAAGTGTTTGGGGACCCGTGTCCTGCCCCAGAGGACATGTATCGATGCAAAAAACCTTTAACCAGTTGCCACCCTGGCCAATTCTAACATTTCTCTCCTACATGTAAAAATCATATTTTTTTTGCTAGAAAATTAAATAGAACCCCCAAACATTATATATATTTTTTTAGCAAAGACCCTAGTGAATACAATGGTGGTCGTTGAAACTTTTTATCTTGCATGGTATTTGCGCAGCAATTTTTAGAATGTGTTTTTTTTGAAAAAAACAAACAGTTGTGCTTAAAAAAAAAAACAGTAAAGTTAGCCCAATGTTTTTTCATAGTGTGAAAGATGAAGTTACGCCGAGAAAATAGATAACTAACATGTCACGCTTCAAAATTGCACACGCTCATGGAATGGTGCCAAACTTCGCTACTTAAAAATCCCCATAGGCGACGCTTTACATTTTTTTTACTGGTTACATGTTTTGAGTTACAGAGGAGGTCTAGGGCCAAAATTATTGCTCTCACTAACATTTGCGGCGATACCTCACATGTGTGGTTTGAACACCGTTTTCATACATGGGCGGGACGTACCTATGCGTTCGAATTCTGCATGCAAGCACACGAGGACAGGGGCACTTAAAAAAAAAAAAAAATTTTTTGTTTGACACGTTAAAAAAAAAAAAATACATTTTGATAATTTTTATTCCTATTACTAGGAATGTAAACATCCCTTGTAATAGGAATATGGCAAGACAGGTCCTCTTTACAGCAACATGTGGGGTCAATAAGACCCCACATGTCACCTCTAGGCTGGAAAGCTTGAAATAATAATAATAAAAAAAAAAAAAAAAGATCCTAGCTTCCCAGCCGATACGGCAAATTTGTTTTGAATGCGGAGGCCTGGCCTGGTGTGACGCCATAACATCGCACCCAGACTCCAACAATCATAGAGGCTCCGGCTACCAACTGGCCCGCCGGAAATCTCTATGACATCCGGGGCCTTCGGATCCTGTCTCCGACTCACCGATCATAGCGGTGAGTCGGTAGAAGCACTGGAGGGTGGCGGGAGTGGGGGATGTCCCTTCTCGCCTCCCGTAAGGATGATCAAGAGGTCGAACAGCCGCTATGATCTTTATTATGGTGTAGGGAATCGCTGATCTAAAAGACAATATCTGAATGATGCTTGTAGCTGCAGGTATCATTTAAATATCCCCGCACAAATCAAGGACGTCATATGACGGCCAGCGGGCGGGAAGTGGTTAAATATCGTGCCTGGGGGTCTCCTTAAAGTCTGTCTGTAAAATAGCGCATCTTTCCCATGTTTATAACAGTAGCACAGCAAAATTACTTTTCTAAAGTAAAAAAATGTATTTAAAACTGCTCACGACTGTCATGTATTGTCGGATATAGATAAAAATCATTGAAAAAAGGGGTGGGTCCCCCCAGTCCATTAACAGGCCCTTTGGATCTGGTATGAATATTAAGGTGAACCCTGCGCCAAAAATACCAAATACAAATGCAGTGGATGTCCCTCCTAAAATCCATACCCGGCCCTTCAGGTCTAGTATGGATATTAAGGGAATCCCACACAAAAAAGTAAAAAAAAAATGGCGTGGGGGGCCCCCAGGCACTATATACTCTGAATAGCAGTATATATACTATACAGACTTCCCTATATACTCTGCAGAAAATTTGGGCCTTAGGTGTTGGTGGTGCCAGAACACTGTAACCCCTCACAGGTACTTTTGTTGGGTGCAGGAACGGGCCCTGCTGTTAAATACTATATCAAAAATTGTAATTACATGGCACTGTTAAACAGGGGTAGAAAAATTGGGCCTTTGGTTTGGGTGACGCCAGAACACTGTAAGCCCTCACAGTTACTCTATAAGGGTGCAGGAATGGGCTCTCCTGTGAAATATATCATAAATTGTAATTACATGCCCCTGTTAAACAGGGGCAGACAAATTGGGCCTTGGGTGGTGGTGCCCTAAACCAAAAAAATATTGTTCGAAGCTAGCATCACCAAGATTGAGGAGGAATAAGATAGTCAGCATAGGCAGTCTTCAAGGGATCCCAGATCCATAGCAAATTCAATCAGTTACATCAGCATCAGGTGCTTGATAGCTGCTGATGCAAGACTGGTTAATTTTTATGAATGTGAGCTTATCAACAGAGTCTATGGATAGGTGCACTCTTTGATCCATTACAAACCCTCCAGCATCACTGAATGTGTGTTCAGAAAGCACGCTGGATGCAGGACAGACCAGTTCTGGCCAGTGGTTCATCCTCAAGACTCAGTAACCCAGTGGATGCTCTGTTGGAAATGTCTCCAATTCTGCTCTTGCCCCTAGATTTTCCTGCACCATATAATGCAGGATGGTTGCTTGAACCTTTTAGACCTTGGCGCTGAGGACTGAAAAATTGTTTAAAGGCATCGGTCAGCCGGCAACCTTCCTCTGACTGAACGAAGTCCCAGCAACACGTTGTCCAGCACCAGAAAATGGTAACCTCTCAGGGTCTGGAAATGCATTACACAAACATTTCTTCAAGGCCAACAGAAAATGTTTCATCCTCTGCTCCATCTGCGAAGGCAGGATGTGTTCTGCAATTTTACCCTTGTACCATGGATCAAGAAGGGTTGCCAGCCAGTAATGATCTCTCTCCTTGATGCCAAGAATCCTAGGGTCCTTTGGCAGGCTTTGCAGAATCAGGGAGGCCATGCAGCGTAAGTTTGCAGAGGCATTCGATTCTGAGTCCTCTAGGTCACTAAGGATCACATTATCCCTAAATACCTAGTCCCAGCCACGTACAACTCCTTGGGTATCTGGGGACTAAAAACCATCCCTTGAAGACTGCTGCTGAGTGTTATCCTATACATCCCTGCTGACTCAATCCTCCCCCTTATCTTCCTGTGTGTTTGGTGGGCCCACAGGAATGATATCTGGATAAAGGAAGTCCTCCTCTCTCTCTTCTGCCTCAAGTGCCCTGTCCAGGATTTCATAAAAGTGTGTGCTCCACCAGGAAGACTAGGGACAGTGTCACTGATTCATGCATTATCGCTGCTTGCCATCCTTGTGGCCTCCTCAAATGGTGACAGGACAGAGCATGCATCCTTGATCAGTAGCCACTGGAGTGGCAAAAAGAACCTAAGCTCCCCTGATCCTGACTTGGTTCCATACTCACACAGGTACTCATTGATGGCACAAATGAGGCGGTTGGGGTATTCCGCAGCGCTCAAATTTCCTACAAATGCCTTATATGTTAGGTTTGTTTTAGAACAAATGAACACCCGATGTTAAAATCCAATTTAAGTTTGACTCGAACCGCGGGCTCATCCCTATTCACTATATTATGCAACATATGTATCGATGTCACAATTTCCTACCTTCTAGGCATCTCCAACAAGGTTGGAGATAAAAAATCATGACCTTGCCTGATCCTCACAATAAACTATATTATCTAAAACATTTTGGAGCACCAACTCGACTAGTCTACCAACTCTACTGATTTATTTTTCTCTCCTTTCAAGGTAATCTTTCCGATGTACTAATCCATCAGACTATTGCAAAGCGAGGTCACACAACATCACAAATGTCCCTAAAGTATGTTCACATGTTTAAATATATTTAATGGATTTTAGAACACTTTTCCGTAGCAGGTATTTTCATGAAATTCAATCCATGACCGCCATTTAACATAGAACATAAAACCATTAAATGGTCTAATTTCATTAAGTAATACACATTTTTTAACCACCACTAATAAGATAAATCCATTTGGATAATTTAATAGCTTAAACTGAAATAATATTCACTTTTATTACCACAGATTATACAGGATAAAAAAGTTTTCGGTCTGAGGAATAAAATTTAAAGCCAACCTGAAGTGAAGTCCTATAACAACCACTGACACAACAGAGCAGTCTTTCTAGGTGGCTGCATGCAAAGTCTGTTTTACAGTTCCTGATTTACTAAACCAAGAGACTCTCTGATATATAAATATTCACTCAGCTTCTATTCATCTCCTAAGCCAATACAATAGCGAATAGTGAGGCTTAAAAGGTAGGACTGAATTTCGACTCAGGAAAATGGCTAAATATTCGCTAGGGATAAGTTTAAGTTTGGAACAAGCCTTGAATGTTCAGATGCTCGGACAAAGCCAACAACATTTACTCATTCTGCATGAACCGACCATCATGTATAATAGCAGCATTATAGCAACAATTAAACATTACAATTTCCTGCTGACAATGGTTGTTGGACACCTGCAGGTGCAGGCATTGTTGAGGCCTTAACAACCAGCCAATCACCACCCTACTCACTTACATAAGCAGGAATCTCTGGCCATGTAAGCAAAGGGTCATGTGGTAGTGACATCACTGACCAAATATGGTCATAGCCTTAGACCCAAAGTCCATATCAAAATCTTTGGGGCAAAGGCCTTTTTCCCAAAATCCTGGCCCAGTGGTTGTGGTTGTAAAAATACCATAAATCAACAGCATACTATGAATCACTATTTAAATAAAGTGCAAAATAAAACAAATATCTCTTATGTAAATGAACAGTCTCTGGTGCAAAATTCAATAAAGTACAATCCAATCTCAAACGTCTTCACTTATTTCTGTGAAAGTGCTCCCCTAACGTGGACTAATAAATATCTGTGTCTCCACTCATGTGACTACATGTTCTCCCCTCCTGCACACCTCACTCATCAAAACTCCTTGACCCCTTATTTTGATAAGTGGGTCAAAAAACATTTTGGGATATAACCACCTCTGTGTGGTTTGTTCTTCTGGAGGATGTGGCAGAGACTATTGAGCAAATTCTGAGTTCACCTAGTCTGTGGCAGAGGCTAATGAACAAATTCTACTACCAAGTCTGTGGCAGAGACTTTCTTTTGATCAAGCTTCACACCGGCTGCTAGGACAGTGAGAGTGGGCCTATCCGGTGGTTTCTGAGTCCAGCGTGGAGACGGCTGTTTCTCTGGACCTACAAGATTATTTGTGACCTGCAAGTAAGATACCTGAGTCCTCCCCATCCCTCCATCCCTCTATCCCTCTGTTGGAAAGTTTGTTCAATAAAACCCTTAAAAGAGACTTTGGGGCTGATTTACTATTGGCACTGCGCTGTGCCGGTTCATGCCTTAATTACCGTGTTTCCCCGAAAATAAGACGTACTCCGAAAATAAGCCGTAGCGGGATTTCGACACAAGATCGAAATATAAGACACCCCTCCGAAAATAAGACGTAGCGATGTAGTGTCGAATCTCCGAAAATAAGACGTGGCGAATCTCCGATAATAAGACGTAGTGTCGTATGCGTAACGGCGCGGCGCGGAGCGGGAAACAACACGTGATAGGCGTACAGTACTGTACTGGAACTGAAGTGAGGAGAAGAACGCTGTGTAAAGCTGTAAAGCTTCTCCCAGCACTGACCAGCAAACCCCTCTCTCACCCCACACAAACACCAGGGGATAGGGGGAAAAGCTGCTACTGAGCCCAAAGAGATCACCCCAGCTCCACTTTGCTCCACATCAGCTTTGCTGGCCTATCTTTCTGTACAGCCAGACAAGATGAGTGCAAAGAGAAGAAGTTGGATATCCGAATGGTCCAAAAATAGCGTGCAGAATACGATAATCTCAGTCTACAGGTGGACAGAGGAAATGCTAAGAAGCGCAAGTGTGGTTCAGGTAGGCAACCTTTATTTTCTGTAATAAAAATAAGACACCCCCCGAAAATAAGCCATAGTGTGATTTCTTGAGGAAAAAAAAATATAAGACGGTGTCTTATTTTCGGGGAAACACGGTAGTGCGCTGGATGAAGCCTTAATTAAGGCGCATGAACCGGCCGCAGCAGCAGCGCAATACAATTGATAAGTAAAACCGCCGCCAAAATCCCTGTATAAGTCTATGGGGGGAAATCTTAAGTGTTCATTTTAAAGGCTAATATGCAAGTTTTGTCCTAAAAAGTGTTTGGGGAACTCAGTCCTGCCCCAGGTGACATGTACCAATGTTTTATTTTTTTTTTGAAACGGCCGTTTTTTCGGGAGCAGTGATTTTAATAATGCTCAAAGTGCAACAATAAAAATGAAATATTCCTTTAAATTTCGTATCATGGGGGGGTGTAATGTCAGCATGTGAAAAAGCGCACTTTTCCTGTGGTTAGAACTGTCCCTGCACAAACTGACAGTCTAAAGAAAAAAAGCCGTTTAAAACTGACTCGCGGCAATAATGAATTGTCAGCTCCCGGCAATTGCAGGAGAATTCATTCATAAAAAACACAAAAAAAAAGCGTGGGGTTCCCCCCAAATTCCATTAGAAGGCCCTTCAGGTCTGGTATGGATATTAAGGGGAACCCCACCGTCATTTTAAAAAAAAATTACGTGGGGTTCCCTTCAGGTCTGGTATGAATTTTAAGGGGAACTCCACCCAAATAAAAAAAAAATGGCGTGGAGTTCCCCTAAAATCCACACCAGACCCTTATCCGAGCACGTTGACCTGGCCGGCCGCAGAAAAGAGGGGGGGGGCAGAGTGTGCCCCCCCCTCTCCTGAACCGCACCAGGCCACATGCCCTCAACATTGGGAGGGTGCTTTGGGGTACCCCCCAAAGCACCTTGTCCCCATGTTGATGAGGACAAGGCCTCATCCCCACAACCCTTGCCCGGTGGTTGTGGGGGTCTGCGGGCAGGAGGCTTATCGAAATCTGGAAGACCCCTTTAACAAAGGGCCCCCCCCTGTGTGAAATGGTAATGGGGTACATTGTACCTCTACCATTTCACACAAAAAAAAAGGTGTCAAGTGTTAAAAAAGACAAGAGCCGGTTTTTGACAATTCCTTTATTATCTTCTTTCTTATTCTTCTTCTTTTTCTTCTGCTTCTTTCTTGTGTCTTGTAGTACCGCATCTTGACCGGCATCTTCTTCCATCTTCTTCTCCTTCCGCTGGCGTTCTCTCTGCATCTCCTTCTTCTTCTTCCTCTGCTTCTTTCTTGTGTCTTGTAGTGCCGCATCTTGACCGGCATCTTCTTCCATCTTCTTCTCCTTCCGCTGTCCTTCTCGTCCGCATCTTCTTCTTGTTCTTCTTCGCCATAGGCGCCGCTTCCAATCGAAATGCCCGCCGTGTGCCAGACCATGCCCCCCTCTGACGCCACGGGCAAGCTCTTAGGAAAGTCCCTGTGTGGTGCCTGTGTGTCGGAGGGGGGCGTGGTCACATGTCAGACGGCGGGCAATTCAATTGGAAGCTTGTGCGCGGCTTCTTCTTCGCCGGAGGCTCGGCTTCCAATTGAATTGCCCGCCGTCTGACATGTGACCAGGCACCCCTCTGACGCACAGGCACCACATGGGGACTTTCCTAAGAGCTTGCCCGTGGCGTCAGAGTGGGGCATGGTCCGGCACACGGCGGCATTTCTATTGGAAGCGGCGCCTACGGCGAAGAAGAACAAGAAGAAGATGCGGACGAGAAGGACAGCGGAAGGAGAAGAAGATGGAAGAAGACGCCGGTCAAGATGCGGCACTACAAGACACAAGAAAGAAGCAGAGGAAGAAGAAGAAAATGCGGAGAGAACGCCAGCGGAAGGAGTAGAAGATGGAAGAAGATGCCGGTCAAGATGCGGCACTACAAGACCCAAGAAAGAAGCAGAAGAAGAAGAAAGAAGATAATAAAGGACTTGTCAAAAACCGACTCTTGTCTTTTTTAACACTTGACACTTTTTTTTTGTGAAATGGTAGAGGTACAATGTACACCATTACCATTTCACACAGGGGGGGGGGCCCTTTGATAAGCCTCCTGCCCGCAGACCCCCACAACCACCGGGCAAGGGTTGTGGGAAGGAGGCTCTTGTTCCCATCAACATGGGGACAAGGTGCTTTGGGGGGCTCCCCAAAGCACCCTCCCTATGTTGAGGGCATGTGGCCTGGTGCGGTTCAGGAGAGGGGGGGCCGCGCTCTGTCTCCCCCTCTTTTCTGCGGCCGGCCAGGTCAACGTGCTCTGATAAGGGGTCTGGTGTGGATTTTGGGGGGGACTCCACGCCATTTTTTTTTTATTTGGCGTGGAGTTCCCCTTAAATTCCACACCAGACCTGAAGGGCCTGGTATTGATATTTGGGGGAACCCCACATCATTTTTTTTTTAAATGACAGCGGGGTTCCCCTTAATATCCATATCAGACCTGAAGGGCCTGTAATGGAATTTGGGGGGACCCCCATGTTTTTTTTTCTGTTTTATGAATGAATCTTCTCACAAATGCCGGGAGCCGACAATTCATTATTGCCGCGAGTCAGTTTTAAACAATTTTTTTTCGTCAGAATGTCATTTTGTGCAGAGACATTTCTAACCACAAGAAAAGTGCTCTTTTTTACATGCTGACATTACAGCCCCCCCATGGTACGAAATTTAAAGGAATATTTAAAATGACGTGGGGGTTCCCCCCAAATATCCATACCAGGCCCTTCAGGTCTGATAAGAATATTAAGGGGAACCCCGCTGTCATTTAAAAAAAAAAATGACGTGGGGTTCCCCCCAAATATCCATACCAGGCCCTTCAGGTCTGGTGTGGAATTTAAGGGGAACTCCACGCCAAATAAAAAAAAAATGGTGTGGAGTCCCCCCCAAAATCCACACCAGACCCCTTATCCGAGCACTTTGACCTGGCCGGCCGCAGAAAAGAGGGGGGACAGACAGCGCGCCCCCCCCCCTCTCCTGAACCGCACCAGGCCACATGTCCTCAACATTGGGAGGGAGCCTCATCCCCACAACCCTTGCCCGGTGGTTGTGGGGGTCTGCGGGCAGGAGGCTTATCGAAATCTGGAAGACCCCTTTAACAAAGGGGCCCCCCAGATCCCGCCCTTCCCTGTGTGAAATGGTACTGGGGTACATTGTACCTCTACCATTTCACCAAAAAAAGTGTTAAGTGTAAAAAAAGACAAGAGCCGGTTTTTGACAAGTCTTTTATTAATATTTTCTTTCTTCTTCCATCTCCTTCTTTTCTTCTTTCCTTCTGGTTTCTTCCTCCATCTTCTTCTTCATCCTCTGCTTCTTTCTTGGGTCTTGTAGTGCCGCATCTTGACCGGCGTGTTCTTCCATCTTCTTCTCCTCCCGCTGGCCTTCTCGTTCACATCTCCTTCTTCTTCTTCGCCGGAGGCGCCGCTTCCAATTGAAATCCCCGCCGTATGCGTGACCACGCCCCCTCTGACGCCACGGGCAAACTCTTATGAAAGTCCCCGTGTGGTGCATGTGTGTCAGAGGGGGCGTGGTCACATGATCGTCAGCCGGCGGGCATTTCAATTGGAAGCTTGTGCGCGGCTTCTTCTTCGCCGGAGGCTCGGCTTCCAATTGAATTGCCCACCGTCTGACGCTCATGTGACCACGCCCCCCTCTGACGCACATGCAGCACACAGGGACTTTCCTAGGAGATTATACGTGGCGTCAGAGGGGGCGTGGTCCGGCACACAGCGGGGAATTCAATTGAAAGCGGCGCCTCCAGCGAAGAAGAAGATGCGGACAAGAAGGCAAGCGGAAGGAGAAGAAGATAGAAGAACATGCCGGTCAAGATGCGGCACTACAAGACCCAAGAAAGAAGCAGAGGAAGAAGAAGATGGAGGAAGAAACCCGAAGGAAAGAAGAAAAGAAGGAGATGGAAGAAGAAAGAAGATATTAAAAGACTTGTCAAAAACCAGCTCTTGTATTTTTTGTACACTTCGTGAAATGGTAGAGGTACAATGTACCCCATTACCATTTCACATAGGGGGGGCAGGATCTGGGGGGCCCTCAGACCCCCACAACCACCGGGCAAGGGTTGTGGGGATGAGGCTCTTGTCCCCATCAACATGAAGGGCCTGGTATGGATATTTGGGGGGAACCCCACGTCATTTTTAAAAAAAAATTAACGGCGGGGTTCTCCTTAATACCCATATCAGACCTAAAGGGCCTGTAATGGAATTTGGAGGGACCCCCACGCTTTTTTTTTTATGAATGAATCTTCTCCCAATTGCCGGGAGCCGACAATTCATTATAGCCGCGAGTCAGTTTTAAACGGCTTTTTTCCTTCAGAATGTCACTTTTCACATGCTGACATTACACCCAGGGCCGCCATCAGGGGGGTACAGGCAGTACACCTGTAAGGGGCCCGGATGGGAACCCCCTAAAAAAATACAATAATTTTTTTTTTTTAGCAGTCCGGAGGCCCCCAGGGCCCTGGGTGGCATCCCCCCATTTTTTCATTAATTTTTTTTTAAAAATAGATATTTAATATATTTTTATTTTATTTTTTTTATTAAAAGGCCAATGTTTTTTTTAGGGGTCTGGATGACAACCCCCCCCCTTTTTTTTCAAAAAAAATAAATAAAAAATTATATATTTTTTTAGTACTTTTATTTTTATTTTTTATATACATATACATATACATACATTTATTATTATTATTATTATTATTATTATTATTAAAAGGCCCAGAGGTCCCCATGGCCCCAGATAAGAACCTTTTTTCTTATAAAAATGTTTTACATTTTTATATATATATCTATATATATATATATATATAGATAGATATATATATATCTATATATATATATATATATATATATATATAGAAATATATATCTATATATATATCTATATATATAGATATATATATAGATATATATATAGATATATATAAAGATATATATAGATATATATATTTAGTAAAAGGCTCAGAGGTCCCCAGGGCCCCATGTTATTTTTGTTTATATATTTATTTATTTATTTTTTATTAAAGGGCCCAGAGGTCCCCAGGCAACCCCCTTGTTTTAAAAAAAAAATATATATTTCTTTTTTATATATATATATTTTAATTTCTTTTTTATTAAAGGGCCCAGAGGTTTATTTTTATTAAAGGGCCCAGAGGTCCCCACGGCCCCCGGATGGCTACCACCCTTTTTTTATATATATATTTTTCTTTATTTGTAAAGGAACCTCCCGCTTATCAAATCGCATCAGCCCCCACTTCTCAATTTCAGGCGGCAGCACCCCCCCCCCGGTTCTCTGCTCCAGGGGGCCCATGCCTGAAGCTGTGTAAGGGGCCACCTAATTACACCCCCCATGGTACAAAATTTAAAGGAATATTTCACTTTTATTGTTGCACTTTAACCACTTCCATACCGCGCCTATTCTGGCACTTCTCTCCTTCATGTAACAATTATATTTTCTTCCTTGAAAATTACTCAGGACCCCCAAACATTATATATATTTTATTAGCAGACACCCTAGGGAATAAAGTGGCGGCCATTTTTTATTAAAAATTTCCAACGGTATTTGCGCCAAATTTTTTCTAACGCCTTTTTTTTTTTGCTTAAACAAAAACCTGTTTCATGAATTAAAAAATAACAAAGCAGTAAAGCTAGCCCAATTTTTAGGGATAATGTGAAAGATGATGTTACACCGAGTAAATAGATACCTAACTTATCACGCTTTCATATTGCGCACACAACATGGAATGGCGCTAAACTTCGTTATTAAAAATCTCCATAGGCGACGCTTGACTTTTTTTTCAGGTTACCAGTTTAGAGTTACAGAGGAGGTCTACTGCTAAAATTATTGCTCTCGCTCTAACGCACGTGGCAATACCTCACACGGTGTTTACATATGTGGGTGGGACTTGCATGCGTGTTCGCTTCTGAGTGCGAGCTTCTAGGGACAGGGGCATTTAAATTTTGATTTTTATTTGTTTTTTGTTTTTTTAACATAATATTTTTAATTTTGCACTTTTTTGTCCCTTTTTTGTATTATTTTTCACTTTTCTTCCTATTACAAGGAATGTAAACATCCCTTGTAATAGGACTAGTGTGTGACAGGTCCTCTTTATGGAGAGAGGCGGGGTCAATAAGACCCCACATCTGTCCTCCAGGCTGGAAATCATGGAATTGAAAAAAAATGATCTCATGCATTCAGCTGCGATCATGTTCGTTCAGCACAGTGGTGTAGTGTATAGCACGTTTACCTAGCAGCAAGAGGGTTGCTGGTTCGAATCCCGCCTGTGACACCATCTGCCTGGAGTTTGCATGTTCTCCCTGTGCCTGCGTGGGCTTCCTCCCACAATCTAAAAACATGCTGTAAATCAGATCCTGTCTAAATAAGCCCTAATATGCAGTAGGATATTTAGGTTTTGTGCTGCCCTAGGCCTGACCAAATTTCTGCACCCCCTAATAGAAAAATTACCCACCCTTCCTGTCAAGGCCACACCCTGTTTTTTTATGACCCGCCCAGGAATTTTTAGGGGACACACACACAAGTTCTGTGGGGGGGGGGGCACAGGATTCCCTTAATTTGCCTAGTTTTTCTATCACTTCCTGTTTGGTTATGGGGCAGGAAGTGAAGGCTAATCTCCCCAAACGGACAGGGATAATACAAAATAAACTGACAGGGCTTATAACCCTTCCCCCCCAACTCTATCCAAAAAAAAAGAAGTGTTGATTATAGTTCCAGTTTAACCCCAAATTTCAGATAATTTTATTGAGAGGCCTAAGAAAATATAACCATGCCAATAGGCCAGGATCCAGCGTTGCTAATATGTATGAATGTGTGTTAGGGACCCCCACAAACACCACCCAATGTTAAATCAACAATTTTCTTGTTTGTTTTGGGGATGCCTGCACCCCTGATAGGGTAAAGACACCTCACAAATGTTGTCACTTTCTACTTAATTCATTCACTCCCTGCCACATAGCCAAACAGGAAGTGAGGGTAAAACCTGATTAATGTCTTGTTGGGGACACCGTCTAAATAGTTTCCCATTATGGAAATTGCATTTTGCTGTGTACACCCCAAATTAGTAGGGATCTTTGACTTTGGGGTCCATTTACTAAAGGCAAATCCACTTAGCACTACAAGTGGACAAGCAAGGAAGAAAAAAAAAATTGGCGGGATGGGATGTTAAAACCATCAGCGCTTCCCTTCTGATTTTCATTGACTACGCTTCTACTGCAGAGCGGCTTTGCCTTTACTAAACCCCAAACTAACTAATCATTTGGGGTGTACGCAGCAGTCCAATTTGCTTAATGGGGACACTAGTTAGATTGACCTGTGTTATGAAGAAAAGACCATTGGTAGGGTTTTAACCTCACTTCCTGTTCAGCTGTGTGACAGGAAGTGAAGCCAATTTTAAGAAAAGGGACACAAAGCCCAACCTAAAAACACAAGCAGGGGTTCTAACACTCACTTGGCTTCCCTCAAACACCCACAATTAGAATAGGATTGTCTTGTGCTAGATTCAAGCACAGTGCTGTAAATCAGCACTTCAAGCCTGTCCACCAATACACCCCCCCCCCCCAACAGGCCATGTTTGCAGGTTTTCCTTCATCTTGCACATGTGCTTTAAAAAGACAGTCTGGACATCAATTCGAGGAAACAATACTTACCCCTTTGTCTGTCCTTTTCTGGTGACTAAACATGGTAGCAAACATTTCATGCATACACACCAGCAAAGATGCTTAGAGAGAAATCACACTTGATGGTTTAGGCCCAAACTATTTCAGCTGCAGCTGTTAAAATTCGTAGCATGAAAAAATATCACAAAACAAACTTCAGAATTTGAAACTAATTTTATTGGTCCACAAAACAAGGAAAGCAAAACAAAAAATTAAAAATAAACACACAAACAAAAAAAAATACATAAAAAAAATAGACCTAGGTTTATTTCAGACAGTAAGTGGAATATGGTTTATGCTTTTGAAATAACAGGATAGACCCACAGGATTAAAACATTAGTCATTAGCGTCTTGAGAAACATTTTGCTAAATTATGCAGCAGACCAAAACATCAAAGTGAACATCATTAAATCAAACAATTGCCCCCCCCCAAAAAAAAATAACTTGCTCAAAAACATCTCTGTTTCGCCCCGCCATTCTTGCCAGCCAGCCAGCAAGTCTGCCCCCTCTCAGGGCAGCTGACATGTGCTCTATCCACGCTTTTTATAACATGTGTGCTAATGAACCAATTGGAAACACATGAAAAAATGTCAGCCTCTAGTTTGTGTGCACTTGTAACTGCTTACACCTGTTAAGGATGTCCTTAAATTACTAAGCCAAAAAACAAGTTTTCGGAGCATGCTCAGAAACATGCAAGTCATTTTGGAGGCACAAAAACCCAGCTTAATTTTTCTAAGTGTCAGAGCATGCCCAGTTCACTCGAGATGCATTACCAGAATCAAAGCTGCAATGGCGGATGAAAGCATGAGAGCTGTTTTTTTTTGTTTTTTTTTTCCCTGAACTGATGCTTCCCAACCTGAAGGGGAGGTCTTATTGAATGTTTACGTAAAAAACATAAATAATAATAATTAAAACGCCCCTGTCCCTAGTAGCTCGCAGTCAGAAGCGAACACACACAATTTTTTTTTCAGGTTACCAGTTTAGATTTACAGAGGAGGTCTAGTGCTAAAAGTATTGCTCTCGCTCTTACGCACGCTATGATACCTCACATGTGTGGTTTGAACGGTGTTTACATATGCGGGCGGGCCTTAAATGTGTAAGTCCCACCCACATATGTAAACACCGTTCAAACCCCAGCAATACTTTTAGCACTAGACTCTAAACTGGTAAACTGAAAAAAAAAAGTGTTGCCTATGGGTATTTTCAAGTACTGAAGTTTGGCACCATTCCATGAGTGTGTGCAATATTAAAGCGTGACATGTTAGGTATCTATTTGCTCGGTGTAACATCATATTTCACATTATGGCCATAAATTGGGCTAACTTTAGTGTTTTCTTAATTTTTAACCACTTGAGCTCCAGACCATATTACTGGTCACTGACCGGGCCAGTTTTTGCGTTTCGGCACTGCGTCATTTTAACTGACAATTGCGCGGTTGTGCGACATGGCTCCCAAACAAAATTGGCATCCTCTTTTTTCCCACACAAAATTTTATTTTGTGTTTTGGTGGTATTTGATCACCTCTGCGTTTTTTCTTATTTTTGCTCGAACCAAAAATATAGCGACAATTTTGTTTGCTATAATAAATCTCCCCAAAAATATATATAAATACCCCTACCCATTCACCTGGGGAAAAAAATAAAGGAAAATAATGCACCACACGGGATAAAGGGGAACTCCACACCAAATTTTACAAAAAACGGCGTGGGGTCCCCATCCAGGTGCATAACAGGCCCTTAGATTTGGTCTGGAACGTAAGGAGTTAAACCCACGCCAAAGAAACGGCGTGGGGTTCCCCCCCAGATCCAGACCAAACCCTTATCGAAGGCACGCAGTCTGGACGGACAGGAATGGGGGTGGGGACGAGCGAGCGCCCCCACAAAGCACTCTTGTCCCCATGTCGATAGGGACAAGAGCCTCTTCCCGACAACCCTGGCCGTTGGTTGTCGGGGTATGCGGGCGGGGGGGCTTATCAGAATCTGAGAGCCCCCTTTAATAAGGGGGCCCCCAGATACCGGCCCCCCACCCTATGTGAATGAGTATGGGGTACATCGTACCCCTACCCATTCACCTGGTGGAAAAGTGTAAAAATAAGACACCACACAGAATAAAATAATTTATTAGTCAGCTCCGGGGGTCTTCTGCCGGGGCCCAACACCACCACCCTATTGGGTCCCGGCCTTCGCCGTTTTCTGCCGGGGGGGCGACACCCGCCGATGCTCTCCCCCATGTTCAGCCTGGCCCCCACCCCAAATTAAGCTCTTTTACATTCGGGGGGCCGGCGGAAAATGGCGGAGAACAACGGGGGTGTCGCCCCCCCTCGGGCTTCTAGCCGTCTTCTGCCAGGTGGGGCTCCTGCCTCCCGCGGGCTTCTGCCCGTCTACTGCCGGGGGGGCGACACCCACCGATGCTCTCCGCCATGTTCGGCTGGGCCCCCACCCCAAATTAAGTTCTTTTACATTGGGGGGGCCAGCGGAAAATGGCGGAGAACAATGGGGGTGTCACCCCCCCTCGGGCTTCTAGCCGTCTTCTGCCGGGGGGGGGGCTCCTGCCTCCCGCGGGCTTCTGGCTATCTTCCGCCGGGGGGTGCACCTACCCCCCCCGGCCTTCTAGCTGTTTTCCGCTGGGGGGTGCTCCAGCCCCCCACCGGGCTTCTGGCCATCTTCCGCCGGGGGGCGACACCCACAGATGTTCTCCGCCATGTTCAGCCGGGCCCCCACTCCAAATTAAGCTCTTTTACATTCGGGGGGTGGCGGAAAATGGCGGAGAACAACGGGGGTGTCGCCCCCCCTCGGGCTTCTAGCCGTCTTCTGCAAGGGGGGGCTCCTGCCTCCCGTGGGCTTCTGGCTGTCTTCCGCCGGGGGGTGCACCTACCCCCCCCGGGCTTCTAGCCGTTTTCCGCCGGGGGGTGCTCCAGCCCCCCACCGGGCTTCTCACCGTCTTCCGCCGGGGGGGCGACACCCACCGATACTCTCCGCCATGTTCGGCCGGGCCCCCACCCCAAATTAAGCTCTTTTCCATTCGGAGTGGGGCGGCGGAAAATGGCGGAGAACAATGGGGGGTGTCGCCCCCCCTCGGGCTTCTGGCCGTCTTCCGCCGGGGGGGCGACACCCACCGATGCTCTCCGACATGTTCGGCCGGGCCCCCACCCCAAATTAAGCTCTTTTACATTCGGGGGGGCCAGCGGAAAATGGCGGAGAACAACAGGGGTGTCGCCCCCCCTCGGGCTTCTAGCCGTCTTCTGCCGGGGGGCTCCAGCTTCTTCAGTGGCCTCCGCTTCTGCCTGGCTCCTCCTGGGGCCAGGGCTTCTCATCGCTGTCTTCCGCCGCGGCCCCCTTCACCACAAAGCTCCCTTGCTTATGCGTGCTTATGCAGACTTCGTCGGCTTCTGCCTGGCTCCTCCGCTGGGACCAGGGCTTCTCTCCGCTGTCTTCTTCCATTCGATGTTGACACAGCGAGGTCCGGAGCTGAAATGCCGACAGAGCGGTGGGCAACGACTTATATTGGCATAGGGCGTGGGCGTGGTGATGCCACCATGTAACCTTAACCCATGTGACATCACATTCCCATCATGCCCAGTGATGTCACATGGGTTGAGGTCACATGGTGGCATCACCACGCCCACGCCCTATGCCAATATAAGTCGTTGCCCACCGCTCTGTCGGCATTTCAGCGCCGGACCACGTCGTGTCAACATCGAATGGAAGAAGACAGCGGAGAGAAGCCCTGGCCCCAACGGAGGAGCCAGGCAGAAGCGGAGGGCACCGGAGAAGCCCGCGGGTGTCGCCCCGCGGCAGAAGACAGCGACGAGAAGCCCTGGCCCCAGTGGAGGAGCCAGGCAGAAGAGGCCATCGAGAAGAGGAAGATGGCGGCGAAGACCGGGGGTGGGATGTTCGACCCCCAACCCGGCAGAAAACTACAAAGCCCGTGGTCCTCCCCCATAAGCTTGGAGCTTCGTGGTGAAGGGGGCCGCGGCGGAAGACAGCGGCGGCGAAGACCGGGGTGGGTTGGCGGAAGACCCCCGGAGCTGACTAATAAATTATTTAATTCTGTGTGGTGTCTTATTTTTACACTTTACCACCAGGTGAATAGGTAGGGGTACTATGTACCCCATACTCATTCACATAGGGTGGGGGGCTGGAATCTGTGGGCCGCCTTATTAAAGGGGGCTCCCAGATTCCCATTGGCTCCCGCCCGCATACCCCGACAACCAATGGCCAGGGTTGTCGGGAAGAGGCTCTTGTCCCTATCGACATGGGGACAAGAGTGCTTTGGGGTGGGGGGCAGTGCCCCCCACCCTCAAAGCACACACTCCCCCATGTCGAGGGCATGCGGTCTGGTACAGCTCAGGAGGGGGGGGGCGTTTGCTTGTCCCCACCCCCATTCCTGTCTGGCCAGACAGGGATGAGGGCTTGGTATGGATCTGGGGGGGAACCCCACACCGTTTTTGGCGTGGGTTTAACCCCTCACGTTCCAGACCAAGTCGAAGAGCCTACTGTACCCCTGGAGGGGGACCCGCGCTGGTTTCAAGTTTGAAATTTGGCACAGAGTTCCCCTTTAGTGTCAGCGCAGGCTGAAAACCGTTCGGAGATTCCCGTGCGCCGCGTCACGCACAGGAATGTCAGCTACGCCGCAAGGAATTTACAAAAAAATTCTCGGCGTACTGATTTGGCGCACGGGAAACCCCGAAGTTTCCCTCTGCGCTTGCCCAGTATGCAAATGAACCTCGCGAGGTTCAGGCGCACTTTGCAAGCGCACGGGGATCGGTTATCAAAAGTCACTTTCACTTTCGATTTGGCCCGCCACACACATTCAAACACATGTCACTACACTTCCCCTGCATCACCCCCTCCCTCCGCTAATTAACTCCCGCCCGAATCCCCGATATTTACATTACTAAATGCCGTACGCCAGGTCTGTACTGGTGTGCCATGCACCCTCTTCTGGGCGCATTAGGCATTTTAGTAAATGGAGAAATTCACTGCACTGGCAGCGTATCTCTTTTGTAAATGTCAAAAAAACTTTTACTCCTGCTTGTGCACCATGAGTCATGGCGCACAGGCTTGGAAAATCAGCTCCTTTGTGTTGGTGCAGACATTTCTTCCAGATAACTCTTCAAGGAGAACCCCTGAGACAAGCGCAAGGAACAGTAAGGTAATGGCAGGCCCAAATCTAAATCAGCAGCTCCTTCAGGGGTAGTGCTACATATAGAATGTATTTGTTTAGGCCTTTTCTTATACTCGGTTGTTACTTGCTGCTTTCTGACACTAGCATCCGTTTGTGACATCAAATACATCCCAATACCCAGAAGTGGCCGTCTGAATCCCAGGACCAGCTGTATTTTACTACAAGTGATTTTGGATTTGATTTTGTGAGAAATCTGGAGTATATTAAGAAAAACAAAGTGGGTGTACACCCTGTGACAAACAGGCTTCCCTGTTCTTTTCTTTATGGTACTGTAGTATGTTGGAGCTCAGTGGAATAAGTACAGTGGCTAAGTGGTAGGTACTTCCATCTTGCAGCCCTAGGGTCACCAGTTTGAATCCCATTCTCAACACTATCTGCCTAGAGTTTTCATGTTCTCCCTGTGCCTACGTGGGGTTTCCTCTGGGTACTATGATTTCCTCACACACTCCAAAGACGTGCTGGTAGGTTATTTGGATCCTGTCTAAATTGGTCCTAGTATGTATATGAAGGAGAGTTAGGGACCTTAGAGTGTAAGCTCCTTGAGGGCAGGGACTGATGTGAATGTGAAAATACAGTACACGTGAAGCACTGCCTAAATTGACAGTGCTATATAAATACCTATAATAAATAAATATACAAGAGGACGACTACCTTGCTTTGTGCTGGATCCTACATATACAGAAAGTTAATACACTCTGATGTGTTTATGGGACACGATGGTGGGGATATCTTAAAGTTTAACAACTACAGTACACTGTATTGGATGAAGATATTTTGGAATCATTTTATTATATTTGGGACTTTAGCAATAATATCACATTGAATTTACTTGTTCACATGTGGTGATAGGATTTTATGTATATTATTAGCGGTGTGCTTTATTTTATTTTTCACGTTATGTGTCAACTTGTATCAGCTGATGTGCTAGTAGCTTTCATTTCACCTTGAAACGTGATTTCCTTTACAATCTTATCCTTTGCTGTGCTCTTACCAAGCTATGACTTGCCTGGCAGAAATGCAGCACAAACACCAGCTGCCTGACAATAAACTGAACACCCAGTACCCCTGCGAGCATGGGAAGGAGACAGGTGTTTGGACATTTGGGTAGTATAGAGATTTTTCACCCTAGCAGGGGTTGCCACACCATGGTGAGAGGTGATCATATAAATACGATACCATCTCCTTAGTGTTTCGCTTTGAAAAACATAAAGTGCAGCCTGGTAAACTGCAATGGAGGCACAGCAATGGGAGGACTGAGGGGGGACGGGGGGTTTAATGCTATCCTGAGTCCAACAAGAACCCCTGTCCACTGCTTTTATCCCTGGGATGCATAGAAAGCACGCGGCAGAACAGTAATTAGATTAGGAGACTTAGGAGGCTGCAAGTGAGAAGGTGGAAGGGGGCAGGCTTTTTACCCATCTCAAACTATGGATGTCATATGCATTGCCAGAGTATGTTGTCTCAGAGGCTGTTTGTGAACATTGTGTTGTTCCTTTTGGGCCAGTTCACACCACATGCAGTCCATGTGTTTTGTTTTGTTTTCTACATCAAAAATGCATGGAAAGTAGGTTATATGATTTTCAATGGCATAATTCCCACCAATGCTTGCAGTTGCAGTGCATTCTAGTTCCAGAAAGAAAAGTAGAATATGCTACATTTTTCATGCACTGGAAATCTGTAAGTGCATCAAAAATGCACTATAATGCACCAGAACGCACCAAAATCGCACTGGAACACACATATCCTTATTCAAGGTTAAGAAGAAAGAGGGTGGAAAAATGTTCTGGACTGCATCAAAACTCACCAAAAACGTATCAAAAATGTGCATGCAGAAAAGCATCTGGAACGCATCCGGACTGTGTTTCTATGGTGTGAACTGGTCCTTTAACCATGTACAGCTCCTCCATTCATAGAAACTGGCAGGTTTAGTTATACACATAATATAACATCGAGGTGATATATAAAATAGAGATTAGCTAAGAAAACTGCTGCAGTTAAGTGTAAGGATAAGCACATAAGGCAGAAGCTCCTTCAATATCAAGATTCCAAAGACTTGGTATGCACCAAGGAACCTATGTGATTGATGGTCTGTCACTACCAATTGAAGCCAACTCTGTAACCCTACAATTCCAATTCAGCCGCAAATCTCATTGTTTCTATCCTTAAATTCATCTCTCACACCAACAGATACCATACTTCTACCTTGGGAGCCTTTCTTTTTTAATGGATTTTTTCTCTTAGATGTGTATTCGCAACTGTATTTAAATTTTGTATGTAATCTATTATGAAAGGTGATATACTGTTGGTTTGTATAATCAGTTGCAGACCTTTAAATGAAAAATAATAATAAATAAACTAATACAAAGCTTCCCCCTCCCCAGACTGGGGTTTTTGTAGAAAAATTTTGATTTACAGAATTTTAAGCACATACTGGCTGAGAGCCACATAGGAGCAGATTTGATCATCCAAAATTTATAGTTTAGACAAGGGGTCTCAAAACTGTGGCTCGAGGGTAAGATGTGGCCCTTTGCTAGCCTATATCCGGCCCTTGGTGGCACAATTCCTTCCACTGATATGAGGCACTATACCTTCCACTGACACCAACAATGGGGCACTATATCTTCCAGAGATACCAATGATGGGATACTATTCCTTACTATACACTGAGGCCATATTTATTCTCACTGATGCTGGGCCCGTGACATTTGCTGCCCCTGCTGGCCACAATCCGGCCCTCCTAAAGTCTGTAGGGCAAAAAAGTGGCCCTTTGTATGAAAAGTTTGGAGGCCCCTGCTTTAGAATTATGTTGTTAACGTTTTTTTGAAGAACATCACTGTAAAAACGTAAAAGACTGGTATAAAATACTTGTGCGTGTTTTTGTATTTACAGTATATTATAAAAAAAAATAGACTTTTTTTCACAGACACTACTGAGTCAGTATAGGTCTTTATTATTATGTACACTGTTTGTAAAGTGTTTGTTATTATAATGTAAACTAAAGAAACATTTTCATTTAGAGCCGTTTCACACTCCCACGGCACGACTTTGGGGGCGACTCTGCATGTCGTCCTGAGGACGACTTCAGAGGCGACCAGCAAAACGACTTCTGTATAGAAGTCAATGCAGGTCACCCCAAGTCGCCCCCAAAGTTGTGCAGGAACCTTTTTCTAAGTCGGAGCGACTTGCGTCGCTCCTATTAGAATGGTTCCATTGCATTCAATGGGACGCGACTCGTCAGGTGGCTGAGCTGCCTGACGAGACGCCCCAGTGTGAACCTGCTCTCACAAGTACCTGATAAGAGAATATTCATTCCCAGTGTACTTGTAAGCTTAAATTCATGATTTCATTAATAAGCTCAATCATGATCCTCATGACATCTGCAGCCAGTAATATCAGGGTAATTTCAACAACGATCCCTGCACAGGATGATCTGATAGTCTTAGCAAAAACAAGGTAAGTACAAATTAAAACAAGAACCTGGTGCTCAAGGCATTGTAAACCCCTAGTGGATCTATTATAGGCAGACCAATTATGTAGGTAAAAAAATTGTATATTTTATTTAGTTACATATAAACATAGGTAAAGATAAGAACAATAATGACATCATGTAAAAACAAGATACATGGTACCCAAATGTTGCAACTGTATGTGAACCAAACTGCCCTTGGAGAACAAGCGGGCAAGTGGTGATGCATCCTGGCGTAGACACCTTACATGTTACTGACAAAATACAGTTCTTCTTCAGAGCTTTTTTATGTCAAATGGGTATGAGAATTATATAATAAAAATGCAATATATATATATTATATTAGTATTAATTATATAATAATTATAATAATATTAGTATTATATTATCAGTTTACAAAACGTTCAGAAAAAAGAAAGAAATGGGGAATATGCATATACAAATCTCATCATATATAGCAAAGTTAATTCAGCTGTACTTATAAAATCGCACATACAAATGTTACATGTATCTAAAAAGAATGAATGGTGGTGGATCCTACAGACCGGAAGCGAGCAAGATTAGACCTCAGAGTGGAAAATAGAGGTTTAATGGGGACATGGCAACAACTGCTTCACTACAAGGACCCCTAGCATTGGGTCAATGTAAGTTAGGATTTAGACTCAAGTGGTTAAGTGCTATTGAACCCCCCTCACCCTCACCATCACCACCGCTCTGACTGAACTCCCCACCACCACCATCACTGCTGCCTTTTACTGAACTGCCCACCACCGCTGCCTCTGACTGAACCCTCCATCACCGCTGCCTTTGACTGAACCTCCACCCACCCCCACATCTGCCTCTAACTGAACCCTTGCCCTCCCCATCACCACTGCCTCTGACTGAACCCCCTCACCACCACCTTCACTGCTGCCTCTGTCTGAACTCGCCTCCACCACCATAACTTCTGCCTCTGACTGAACACCCCCACTGCCTCTGACTGAACCCCCCCACACCACCACTGCTGCCTTTGACTGAACCCACCCCCACCGCTGCCTCTGACTGAACCCCCCACCACCGCCACCTCTGTCTGAACCCCGCTTAGCACCACAGCTGCGTTGGATGGAACCCCCCACCACCCCTGTTGCATGTAAATCTGACTTCCTGATACATTTAATGTTAGCTTTAATTGTCATAATATAAGATAATGGATGTGGAGGCCTTTTGGTGGGCGTGATTTTTTTTTGGGGGGGGGGGCAGCATTTCATTCTTGGACCCAGGCAGCAAAATGTCTTGGACCAGCCCTGCCACCACTCAGAAGAAGAACAATGGGTTTCCTGATATGGAACAGGTCGCTATTAAATTGGGCACGGGTGCTGGATCAGCAAATATTTTTGACCATTGAGTACAAAATGAAAGGATTCTTGTCCTGTTACAAAAACATGAAGGAATCCTTCTCTACTAGATATCACCTAAAACCCCCATACCTGGCATAATTAGGAAAAAACACGTGTGAAAAGCATTAATTGTGAACTGTCAAACTTCAGACCTCCTTGAAATGTAAGCAGCATCAGGCAGGGCTGTCTTAATGAGAGGGCACACCTGGGCAGTGCCCAGGGGCCCCAGCTGCATGGGGGGGCCTCTGCACCTTCCCCAAAGCAGCTTGTCCTTGAGCCCACTCTGCCCCGAAATTTGGGGCACCATGATGGCACTAAGAGTGATAGATGCACAGGGGAGGCAGTCTGCCACCTACCTACTTGATGTCTGTTTACCTGCACTGTCATCATTGTAGGGGGTCCCAGAGCATTACTTTGCCCAGGGGCCCATGATGCTATTAAAACTGCCCTGGCATCAGGATATACATGTCTTTCTTGTATATACAAGGGTTTTTATGGGAAATATGACTCTTTTTTTTTTTGACGTGTAAAAACCTATGAGAGACTATTTGTATGGTAGCTTCCCTTTAAATGTTCAGAAATTGCGGGGCACTAAAAAAAACAAAAGCCATCTATCTGCTATAATTTGGCACAAAAAAAAGCAAGCTGATGATTTTTTATGCAATTACACAAATAACTAAAACAATAAGCACTCCAGAATGAATAAAGAGAATGTTGCATTTCATGTTTTTCTTTCCCAGTTTCATTAATTGTCTAATGGAATTTAAAGCTGATGTGCCATTAAACAATCAGTTGACTGAATGAATTCAGAAAAGTCCATTACAGTTGTTCATGAACCCAACTAACTGATTTTGAAAGCTACTTACCAATGCTGGTCATTCTAAAAGGAAAACAACGTGGTAAAACAATTAGTATTGATCAATATCTATGATTATTTTATTCCCTGCATAACATTGATAATCTTTGTTTCTGAGTAATGCATAACTCCAGTAATTCTGTCACTTAAATATTTACAGCAACCCAGGGAATAGAGATGGAACCATTAAACATTTATACCTTACTTTTTATCCTGCAAAGCATTCCATATTTAGAATGGAGGATTCCTTTAGAAGAACCCTTAGGGTGAGCTCATTTTAGTTGTCTAGAAAATGATTTATGTATGAATTTTCTCAGCAATCACTCTGTGCCAGTCATAGCTGACACTCTTTTCATACGTTAATCATGTCTTCAGATGTATTATATTTAATAACAAGATTGACGGCAGCGGTTAAAGGCCATGATTAAAAGTTAACCTGTCACGAGAGAATACAGGGGCTGCCAATGCTGACCTACTTCTGAAAATTCTAGTTGCCTGGATGTTATGCTGACCTACTGGTTTCAATATTTTGAGTTTCTGAGCTACAACTAGCAAGTCAGGTGTCCTTCTCTGGGATTAAAATGAATAAAGCAACGAGTCAGAACAATAGCCAGGCAACTAGCATCAATTTTTTTTTTTAAATAGAAGTCAACATTGACATTGTCCAATGTTTCTTCGATAACAGGTTTAATTAAAGAGAAATCACTCTTAAAGCAGACCTTTGCCCATGTAATGAACTTCCTCTGCTCTGTTCTGCTCACTGCTCCCTCTTACACATTTGCAGTCAGTTTTAATGTTTTTTTTTTTAATGGTGAATTGTTTTTTTTCTGGGCAGCCTGGCCGTTGCTGATTTCTCACCTAGACAAGGAAGGGAGTATCAGCTTGCCAAAGGCCTCCTGGGTTGTGGACAGCATTGGACAAAGTATTGAGCTACTTGCATCTGGGACCTGGCAGAGAGACTTGTGTCATGTCTTCATGTGCGCAAGATCCTATGGCGTGTCATCAGGGGGGCATTCGTGAAAATTTGAAAATAACAGTAAGCTCCCAATGAAAAGGGCCTCAAGATCGCAACATGAAAGCATTTAAGCATTTAAGCTGCAGCGGCATGGGTGTCTGCTCCATAGGGCAAAGGGGGGCAATTGACTCCCCCTAGAAAATCAAGAAAGTGTTGAAGAGTCTCAAGGCTGTGGGCTGTCTGAGTAGTCCCGGGCCGGATGTCACACAGACACAGCGAGCAGAGTAAAGCCGCCTCCCCCTCCAGTGTTTATGTGTACACAGGGGGAGGGAACCTGCTGTGCCAATGCCGTGCTGATGGCTAATCTGAGGTACTGAATGGAATAGGGGAGGGGGTCCGTCTGTGCTGAAGGGGGAGTTTGTGCTGAATGGGGGTCCATCTGTGCTGAAAGGGGTCTGTGCTGAAGCAGGGTCCATCTGTGCTGAATGGAGGGGTTTGTGCAGAATGGGGGGTCTGTGCTAAAGAGGGGGTCTGTGCTGAAGGAGGGTCCATCTGTGCTGAAGGGGGGGTATGTACATTCTCTAGGCTATATTTTTATGGGCATAGAGTGAAGCTGAATTATCTCAAGAGCAATTTCACACTGCCAGCTGGCCGCATTATCGGTAAAGAGCTGCTTTACCATTGTTTTAGCTGCGCTATTTGGCCACTAGCAGGGTGCTTTTAACCCCTGCTAGCGTTTGAAGAAGGGTTAAATGCGACTGTGTATCGCCACTGCGGAAGCCCCCCCCCCCTGAAAAATATTCAGCGGATGCCCATGTCCATGAATTTGTAAATCGTTTTTTTTTTTTTTGTCATACAGGGATACTGTAAAAGGACACTTTAACTTTACCTAGGTAGGGTGTTGTTTCCTTTTGAACACAACATTTATAAATTATGATGTTACATTATTTAACATATTTTACTATATTTAGTTTGTTGGCTTTTAAATAAAACATTTTTTTTTCATTTAAGAAATATATTTTATTAACTTGCAATGTGCCTTTGAACTTGCTAGAAAATGTGACTGCTTCAGGAAGAGTCAATTCTCTAACATAGCCACTCTCTCCACATCAAGGTCCTCTACTCTTCTTGGGGTGTCTAACTAGTCACTTTGTTTAAATGAATAGTCTCTTCAAGTGCCGATTCTACAGACCCGGAGGCTTGTTTTGGGCCATAAAAACCTTTGTTTGCTATCCACTAATGCCGCGTACACACCATCACTTTATGTGATGGAAAAAATTTACGTTTTTAAAAACGTCAATTTAAATGACCGTGTGTGGGGGAAAACGTTGTTTTATGTCTTGTGAAAAACAACAACAAAAAATTGAAGAATGCTTCAATTTTTTGTGTCATTTTTCAAAACGTCGTTTTTTGTTTCACAAAAAATCACCATGTGTAGCAAAAAACAACGTTTAAAACAACGTTTTTCAACCCGCGCATGCCCAGAAGCTAGTTATGAAGCGAGCTTCAATGGTAAAGAGTGGTGAACGTAACCTCGCTTTGCTAGATCATTGTGAAAAAACGATGGTGTGTAGGCAACGTCGTTTTTGAAAATGTAAGTTTCAAAAACGTTGTTTTTTACTTCACAAAAAATGACGTTTTTTTTTCCATCGCATAAAGTGATGGTGTGTACGCGACATTACAGTCATACAAATTGAGGAGGGCTGGTATATTAAACCCAATGTTGTGGCATCTAGTAGTGTGATCGCAAAAAAATCATGATGCAAGATATTACACCTTACTTACACTTTGGATAGTTATAAAGACAATAAATAAGTCAGCTTTAAAATGTGAGTTGGGGTTAATGCTGATTTTTAAAGATTAAGTCCTCTCTGACATTTTGCATAAGTCTGCAAAACTCTGCTTAAAGTGAAGTTCCACCCGCAATTTTTTTTTTCAAAGTCAGCAGCTACAAACACTGTCCTAGGCGCCAGCGATGTCGCCCCCCCCGAGGCCGATCCCTCGACCGTGGCAGGTCCCGGCGCCGCCATCCTCACTAAGGGTAACAGGCAGTGGAGCCTTGCGGATTCACTGCCCATTTCCTACTGCACATGCGCAAGTCTTGTGGCGCTTTGTGAATGGGCGGCTGCTCTCTGGGATACACAGTTCCCAGAAGGCATGGCCCCCAATTGACCAGAAGACAACGCAAGGATGAAGACCTGCCGAGGACTAGGGAGAGGCAGATTAGGAATATCCACATAGCAACCGAAATTTCTGGGAAGTAAAAAATATATATATATTTTTTTTTACATGGTTGTAATTTTTTTTTTAGGGTGGACCTCCACTTTAAAAACACAAAATGTGTAGGTCACAAGCAAACTAGATCATCATTTAGATCTGCACTGAAATACTTTATGAGCAATTTTACATATAATGGTTTGATTTACCTAAAGTCATTGTAAAGGCTCTGTTTTTTTTTAAATAACAAACATTTTATACTTTCTTGGTCTGTGCAATAGTATTGCATAAAGAGGTAACAAACCTCCTCTTCTGTGGTCTCCCCCTTTAGGTTCCTCCTCTCATTGTTGTGACTTAATAGGAAGCCACTTCCCATGGTGACGCACCTACAGGCTTGCTCGTAAGATTTGATTGTCAGCAGCAGGGACCAATGGCTCCTGCTGCATCAGCAAAGCTTGTGAGTGCAGGGAAAGTGGAGAAAGCTGCTACTGATAGGCACAGCACTGGATTGAGTGAGGGGGTGCTGTTGCAAAACTATTACTGGGACATTTTTACCTTAATGTAGGGAATGCATTAAAGTGGATGTAAACCCACTCTTATCCTTTCTAAACTACTGCCATAGTGCTGATCTATAAGGATATACATGCCTCCTGCATGTATCCTTACCTGTCAAATGTTTCCCCTCTGTTTGTTAAAAGAACTGAAAAACTGCAGATTCTGTGGGTGGATCTGTTGTCTGGAGCTCGGTGGGTGGAGTTGTGATGCCAGTAGACTCCCCACCCTCCTCTACACTCCCCTTGTCAACATGCACTAAACACAACACTAAATTCTGCTATGATCACTAACATCCAGTCAAAATCCAGAAAAGTAACCACATAACTTCAGAAAAGGAGTGGGGGTGGGAATTAAAAAATAATGCTTGTCTTCAGGCTAGTGCATGAGATATGTAAATAACCTGTCACTCACAGCAAGGGGGTGGAACAGACTAAGGTTTTTCTCTGTAAGTTTGTTTTATTTCACTGAACAATAAAAGAGGATTGCTCAGAGCTGGATTAACTCTGTGTGGCAAGACTGGGCACAGATGATAGGAAATCTTATACTGTACATTGTGACATCAAAAAAATAACTGTGTTAAATCCACTTTAAGGTAAAAAAAATCCAGCCTTTAGAACCACTTTAATTTCAGTCTTTTACTAAAATACGGAATACAAATATTATTAATAGGAGTCTGTAATGCTAATCTTTGGATCAGTAATCTGGAGGTAGTGAAATGTGTTCAGTCTTTTAGGACAAGATTTCTTCACAGACATGTCCATCCACTCCCCTTTGCATGCTGAGTGATTCCCCTATCATTAATCACTTTAATTATCCAATCATGTGCAAAGGCAACCAAATGTGTTTTACTTTATTTAACTTGCACGTGATTGGGTATTTAAAGTGAACACAGGTTTACATTATTTGCTAAACTTTAGTTATTTACTAAACTCAGTGAGCATCCACTTTGCTAAATGATCAACAGTTTTTTTTTTTTTTATCAACCCCCAGGCCAAAGGATACGTGTGATAAGTATGAAAGTATATCAATTTACTATAATACCAGTTTTTCTACACAGTTGTACACAAAAATAATTTACAGTGCTTTGAAATGCTCAATAGAGATCTGATCACCTTTTTTTAGTCAAAGTAACATTTTTATTAAATTAGTACTGTAAATGAAAAGGGGATATTTATAGATTAATGTGACCTTCTTTGGCCACACTGTGAACACATTAAAAAGATCAATAAAGGCATAAAGATATGCTTTGAAATGTTGTAATTTATATTTTTCAAATGGAATGTAATTATTGCTTAGATCCCTTTATTGCACGAGGAATTTGTAACAGACAAAGCAGTAACAAATAGTAAAATGATTTTGGGAAACTAATTATATTATTTTCTTTCTAATTATTTCCTTTACTATTCCTAGCAGGATTTTAGCAAATGCATACAGAAATTGTCATGGACAAATACTGATCAGGAGTAAAATTAGATTAACCTCTTGATAACCAAAGCAGTTTTTAACTTTTCAGTACTGCATGGGGTGCACTTATTATATTCTAGAATATATCAGTTTAAATTAGACACAGTTTATTAACTGCAAAATAGGACAAGATTTTAGGGGAAGAAGAATTAAAAAAAAAGAAAAATAATAATGATAAAAGGAAAGCTGTATTTCTAACAAAGTAATTTCTAGCAAATGGATCATGAAACCAAAAACCAATTGGCCTAAAAAAATATTCAGCAGTTAATTATGTTTTTATATGCAATTGTATTTTTTAAGGCAAGAAAACATTTAAAATACTTTGAAATAATAATAGGTTTACATAAGTAAAAACAGAATTCAGACACAGCTGCCCTTCCTGCACTTCCCACATCACGTGCCTGTAGAGTGTAGACATACTGTATATTACATGAGCAGTAATTGTATTTTATGTACATGTGATATATAAAATATATATATATATATATATATATATATATATATATATAGAGATATATATTTTTTATATATATCACATGTACATAAAATACAATTACTGCTCATGTAATATATATATGTGTGTATTTTACACGTACAATACATGCACTGTTCATTAGACATGTGCAGACTGGAATATTTCTTTTTTTCATTTTCGTCCAGAAAATTAATTTATTTAGTTACTCCCGATTTGATTTATTTAATTTTCATCGGGAAAGTTTTCGTCCGAAAAGGACGATTTTCGATGACTTTGTCGAATTAAACAACGGAAATTCGACAAAGCATCGAAAATCGTCGTTCTGAATACAGGGAATATACCTATTCCCTGTATTCAGAACGACGATTTTCGATGACTGTGAAATTGAACGACGGAAATTCGACAAAGCATCGAAAATCGTCGGATCTGAACAAAAACGAAAATAAAGCATTTTTTTATGTCGGATCTTTCGGTTTTCGTTTCTTGCGCTTTCGTTTTCGTTCGTTAAAACGATAACGAAAATACCCGATTTTCGGACGAAAATGCATTCTAACGAAAACAAATGCACATCTACTGTTCATATATACAATATATGCTGTATATACTGTATACATATACACTCACTGGCCATTTTACTAGGTACTCCTTGGACCCCCTTTGCCTTCAGAACTGCTTTAATTCTTTGTGGCATAGATTCAACAAGGTTTTGGAAACATTCCTCAGAGATTGTGATTCATATTGACATGATAGCATTATGCAGTTGCTGCAGATTTGTCGGCTACAAATCAATGATGTGAATCTCCCATTCCACCACATCCCAAAGGTGCTCTATTGGATTGAGATCTGGTGACTGTGGAGACCATTGGAGTACAATGAACTCATTGTCATGTTCAAGAAACCAGCTTGAGATGATTTGAGCTATGTGACATGGTGTAATATCCTGCTGGAAGTAGCCATCAGAAGATGGGTACACGGTAGTCATAAAGGAATGGATATGGTCGGCAACAATACTCAGGTAGGTCGTAGCATTTAAACGATGCTCATTTGGTACTAAGGGGTCCAAAGTGTGCCAAGAAATTATCCACACACCATTACACCAGCAGCCTGAATCATTGATACAGGGCAGGATTGGATCCATGCTATTATGTTGTTTATGCCAAATTCTAACCCTACCATCTGAATCTCACAGCTGATATCAAGTATCATCAGAACAGGCAACTTTTTTCCAATCTTCTATTGTCCAATTTTGGTGAGCCTGTGCAAATTGTAGACTCTTTCCTGTTCTTAGGAGTGGCACTTAGGAGTTGTCTTCTGTTGCTGTAGCCCATCTGTATTCAAAGTTTGCTGTGTTTTGCATTCAGAGATGGTATTCTGCATACCTTGGTTGTAACGAGTGGTCATTTGAGTATTGTTGCCTTTCTATCAACTCAAACCAGTCTGCCCATTCTCCTCTGACCTCTGACATCAACAAGGCATTTTGGTCCACACAACTGGCATATGTTCTCTTTTTCAGACCATTTTCTGTAAACCCTAGAGATGGTTGTGCATAGAAATCTCAATAGATCAGCAGTTTTTGAAATATTCAGACCAGCCTGTCTGGCACAGCCATGCCACATTCAAGGTCACTTAAATCCTCTTTCTTCCCCATTCTGATGCTCGGTTTAACTTCAACAAAATGTCTTTGTC
The DNA here is from genome assembly GCA_029574335.1 of Rana kukunoris. Taxonomy (NCBI): domain Eukaryota; kingdom Metazoa; phylum Chordata; class Amphibia; order Anura; family Ranidae; genus Rana; species Rana kukunoris. Next base: position 14,505 of record JAJQKJ010000881.1, on the reverse strand, counting down.
ACATCCAGATGCCTAAATGTATTGAGTTGAGGCCATGTGATTAGCCGATTAGCAATTTGTGTTACCAAGCAATTGAACAGGTGTACCTAACAATATGTATGTGCAATATGTAGGTAGTGAAAGTATTAGAAATGCTTCATTTTGTATGCGAGTAGAGTATATTGTATTCTTCATGCATAGCTGTCACAATCTGGAGTCAGGCTCAAAGACCAGGAGCTAAAGCAGGCTCCCACCAATCAGCTGGATAAGTGCGACAGCATGTCACCCCGGCAGATGATTAGGGCTCTCCCATGATACAGGGTCTAAGCACTAACCGTTATTCACCAGAGCTCCTGATGGTGGAGATAGGATTTGCTGTGTGTTAGTACCAGGTCACAGTCCCACCAGTAGGTGAGCAAGCCAGGATCCAGTAGCAGATATAGCAGGTAAGGATAAAGCAAAAGCATAGCAAGCCAAAAGGTCAGTAACAAGTGGTTGCAGGTTAGGATTAAGCAAAAGTGTAGTTGAGGAACAAGCCAAAGATTGGTAACAGGTGGTAATGAAGATATGGAAGGCAGAAGAAGTGACAAGAGTGAGATATTGGCTGGATAGAGCACAATAATCTGCCAAACAGTGAGTGCAGAGAAATGGCTTTAATTAGGAAGTTCATGAGAGGAACAAAGTGTTCAAAGTCCAAGGCCTCGTACACACGATCAAATCTGTCTGCTGGAAACGGTCTGCTAGACCGTTTTAGCAGACAGATTCGATCGTGTGTACGGGCAAACAGACGGATTTGGCCACCCGACAGATTTTAAAGCATGCTTTGAAATCTGTCGGCTGGGAACCCGTCCGCCCGACATGTCTGCTGGTTAGTACGCTAACCAGCAGACATGTCTTCTCGCACACGCGCCAAATGGTTTCGACGCATGCACGGAAGTGTTTTACTTCCTGGTGCGGTGACGTGGCGGCGTCAACGTCACCGCCACGTCACCGACACGTCAGCGCGCTGTCTGCTGGCGGGGATTTTGGTTTGCTCGTGTGTACACGCGAGCAAACCAAAATCCCAGCAGACAGATCTGTTCAAATCGGTCGGTCCGACCGATTTGAACAGACACATTTAATCGTGTGTACCAGGCCCAAGAGAAACAAGGTTTAAGGCAAGATTATTCAAGGTCCAGGGGAGCTGTCCAACATCTCAGGTGGCTCAGAAAGAAAATTGTAATGTGTAACCAGCTGTAGAACACATATAAGATGTAGCAGTGTCTATAACATGGATAGTCTGTGTCCATGTGAGTGGTTGTATTTTCAGAGTCCTGTGACCTCAGCATTGATCATTAGCAGACTATCCATTTTCTCATTCTGCTTTTGGCCCATTTCTTTGGTTGTGCCCCAAGGCTCCTGGACTTTAGATAAACCTTTTGAAATACATTTCAAGTCTCAGGGAACACCTTCTAAAAATGATTATAACTACAGTTCATGCTATATTAGCATAATCAGTAGTAAGTAAGGTATAACAAATATTTGTCACTTAGGGCAGATCAATGTATAACCCCCCTCCCCGCGGCTCTATAAGACAAAAATAATCTCAATAAAAAATATATAATTATAATAACGGTCACTAGCAAAGACCTGCACAGTGAGGTGAGCAGACACAGAACTTATTCAGAGGATACCCGAGAGGTCTCTGGATTCCTAAACAATTTCCCTGCTTCAGAGGTCTGACACAACTTTGGAAGATATGTGTATTTCATTCAGGGGGTTGTCACACGCTGTTATGGTCTGAGTTATACATCAGCTTGGGTCAGACATCTTTGATGAAGGAGACAGGGTTGGACACATTCAATCTAAAATGGTGGATTTTGACTAAGTTTACAACAATTTTGTGTATACCCATAATTCTCATGAGGATGATTTACCACACATTAAGCTGAAATCGGTAAACCTGGAAGATCAGCCACACCAAAATATTATTAAATTTAGAGGCACAATGGAATTGGTGACAACATCATAGTTGCATCAATATCTACAGAAACTGATGACTGAACTCCAACCCACAGTACCCTCAACTGAGATCATAATAGATTGGGTGCACAGATTGTCTAAACCAACTCCTGTGCCTGGTAAACTCCCCAGTGATCCAATTGCCCACATACAGTACTGTACATTTCGTTCACATTAAGGAACAGCTTTTACAGTCAGTAAGACAGCCCACCACATTTTCTAAATTACTATGCAAGTATTATATTATATGCTGACCTATTTCAAATTGCTCTCAATCACCAAATCTCCACGCATTCACAACATTCCTTGAAGATAGGGATATTCTATGCAGCTTGTTATCATGAGAAATTGGAAAATTACTGTTCTTTTGAGAGGACTAACATGGCAAGTAACTTCTAGAAAATAGATAAAACCCAAACTAATTTGCCTAATACCTATTCAGCAGTTAATTATTTTCATATAAATATTTTTACATGTGTTCACTACAAGTAACCCATCAAATTCTACTTAAAGATCAAAAGATAGCATGAACCTGGATAGGTATTTATACCAAAGGTAAGAAAAATAACTGCAACAGCTACCTGTTGCTTAATTTAACCACTTGCCTTCCAGAAGATTTACCCCTCTTCATAACCTGGCCATTTTTATTTGCTCTATTGCACTGCACTTTTAACTGACAATTATCATGCAACTTTGTACTCAAATAAAATGTACATCATTTATAAAATAAAGCTTTCTTTTGGTGGTATTTGATCACCACTGGGATTTAGTTTTTGCACTATAAATGAAAAAAAGACTGAAATTTAAAAAAAAAAAAAAAAAATTTTTTTTTTTTTACTTTCTGCTATAAAACATATCCAATACAAAAATTGAAAATCCAATTTCTTCATAAATTTAGGCCAGTATGTTTTCTGCTACATGTCTTTTGTAAAAAGAAAAAATCCCAATAAGCGTATTTTAATTGGTTTACACGCATGTTATAGCATCTACAAACTATGGTACTGTATACTGTATGTCAGGGGTGGCCAACCAGTGGCCCGGGGGCCACATGTGGCCCACGGAGCTCTCTGATGTGGCCCTTGACCTCCTGCTCTGAAATGGTTGATTGGCAATCCCAGATTGCAGGTTGCCGACCCGCCATACCACAGCATCAGTGTTGTGAATGAAGCTGGTGGTAGAGGAAGAACGTGGCTGCAGAGCAAAGCCCCATAAGTCGATGCTTGCTTTACATCGCAGGCTTTCGCACTGGCAAAATCTATGGCAAAGTTCAGCTAACCCACAGGATAGACACAGGTGCACTACGCTGCACCCGCAGTGTGGGTAAACCACAGAACATTATTGTGAAAGCAGTCTTAAGCCCCTTTCAGATGATCAGTTTGACCAAATGGGACCCTCAATTCCCCTCCATAGAGCGACAGATGTCTGTTTATTCCCGCCTACCTCCAATCTGAAAAACAGAAGGGAGTTCGCCCCCTTTCATCTGGGCGGATCGAAGGACCTATAGAGTAGCTGTGACCTGTCATTCGCCCGCTCAGCTAATTGTGGCCCTCGACTGGTTACCAAGTTGCTTAAGTGGCCCTCGGTCTCCAAAAGGTTGGGCACCCCTGCTGTATGTACTGGAATTTTTATTGTATTTGTTATACTAGTATTAGCGGCAATCAGCAACTTATAGCAAGACTGCAATATTGCAGCGGACAATCTGATACTAACACTTTCTGGGAACCAGGGACAGTATTACAGTGATCAGTGCTAAAAATATGGTATTAAGTGCATTGTCAAAACTATGTGTATAGGTTCATAGACCTATATACAAATACCAGGGCTCAAAATACCATTCAAACATTGTAAGCTCAAGTAAGGATATAAGACACCTACATAGAGCACAAGGAAAAGAAAACTGCACAAACTAGAAGGCTGTCGCTCTCATGTCAGGGAAACTTTCAGTGAGCGCTGCACTGCCTACCTGGTACACCTGGAGTGGTAATTTTCGCAATCCTCCAACTCACTCATTACTTCCAGCTCCCTGCTCTCCAGCTACATTGTTCGGGGGGAGGGGGGCAGGCTCAGAGAGATCATACTGCTAGGTCCCATGGCTTAATGAGAATTGTAAGGAGAGTACCTGTGTACTGCTCTGCCTGTGCGTAGCTCACCAGACTACTTTTCCCGAGCATGCATCTTTCCTCTTCGGCCACCTATCGCATCGGGGCTCTAAGTGTAGGTACAGATTGGAGGGACATTGGTCATGCAGCCCTGTCATCACTCGCCACCAGCTGAAATCCACTCGCCAAATGCTAGCAGGCGAGTGGAAATTTTGAGGGCTGCAAATACCAAATGTGTGTAAACAATTGATACAAAATGACAAACAACATATAAACATAAAAAACGTAAACATATTTATGGTCTGTAGCGATCAGGTTTACATACCAGGCAATATTACACTTGTTAGAACTTGCAACGATAAAGTACTCAGGAATTTGCTTTTAAATTAAAAATCTCATGAAGAATATACAGTATACTTTTCTTGCTGTTCTTGAAAGAAATCTCAACAAAGAGAATCATGTAAGACCTTGTTGTTGACCTCCTTTTTAAACTGCCTCTGGTACTTTTTGAGTCAGTGACTCAGAATAGCCATGCAGCAAGTAAAGGTAGAGTGTCACCAGAACATTGGACGTTCATACTCCAGGGCCAGTGGCTCAGACAGTATTAAATTCACAGGATCAGCATTAAAGCCAGGTGTCTAAATTTAGAGGTCAGCACTGGTAGTCTACGTGCATCTCTCAGTACAGGTTTTCCCTTTAGAGCAGGGATATCCAAACTACGGCCCTCCAGCTGTTGCGGAACTTCACGTCCCATGAGGCAATGTAAAAATTTGACATTCACAGACATAAATAGGCATGATGAGAATTGTGGTTCCTGAACTACTGGAGGGTCATAGTTTGGAAACCCCTGCTTTAGAGAGTTAATATTTTGCTGTAGGAACAAGTCTATCAATCAGGAAATAATAAAATGGAGCTGGGCTAATTAATAGGCATGTGCAAAAGTGAAAAATTCGTTTCGTTTCGTTTCGTTTCAATTCGTCATTTAATAAATTTCGTTAAGTTAGGTTCGTTACATGTGTTGAATTCGTTTTCGGAATTCGTTCGTTTTCGACCGAATTTCGAAAAATACGGTCGAAATCGAAAATATTTCGACCGTTTTTCGAATTCGTTCGTTTTCGACCGAATTTCGAAAAAATCGGTCGAAATCGAAAATATTTCAACCAGATTAGAAAACAAATAGTCTCTTTTCTAATAGAATTTTTTTCGAATTAAATTCGAATTTTTTTTTTTTTTTTTCGAATTCCGATCGAATTTAGTCCGCGGGTATTCGATTCGGAATTCGAAAAAAAAAAATTCGATTTCGACTTTTTTTTTTTTTTTTTTTCGAAATTCGGTCGAAAATGAACGAATTCGGAAAACGGTCGAAATTTTTCGTTATTATAGCAATTCGGAAATTCGTATGCATCCGAATGTCCGAATAATGGAAAATTCGTCCGAATTTCGATTCGGAACGAAACGAAATGCACATGCCTACTAATTAATAATTGAAAAAATAATGTGTTATAACATTGTGTTTGCTGTGTGTTCCTGCCTCATCACATCAAGTAAAGTCGCCTTTTCCATTCCCCGTGGACCAAGGCCCTGGCGGGGTTAACAGCCGCAAGCCTATGTTAGTTTGCCTATGGTAAGCTCACATTTCATGTAATGGAGGTGCAAGAGTTTATGGTGCTTAGTTATATCAAGATTCTACACATGTGGTTATGATTTATGGACTAATTCATATCATTGTTTATGTGGTGTTGGATGCAATTCCAAGATTTATGCACATTATCCAAACTTTTTGCGTTTTATGAACGTATAGTTATAACACATTATTTTTTCAATTATTAATTAGAGCACCTCCATGTTATTATTCCCTATTTGTTTATATGTGTATCTAGGGATGAGCTTCACGTTTGATACGAACAAAATCGGTCGTTAGCGCCAAATTCGAGTGACGCAAAACGGCCCATAATTCACTGCGGCATTGCAGGCTGATGATTGACCAAGCATGCTGTATGTCCCGCATGCTTGGCCAATCACAACACGCAAAAAACGAAGAGCCATAATGGGCTAAAGCCTGGGTGGCTTTGGCCAATTATGGCTCAGGGCTTTAGCACATGCCCCACACTGTATAAGGCCGCCTGCTGGGCGGCCTTGTGTAGTGTGTTCCGGCTTGTTAATGAAAGCAGTCAGAGAGACAGAGAGATTGTCTTTTTAGATAGCTAGATAGAGCAGGCAGGCAGGCTAGTCAGTTTAGCCTAATTTACAGTGTGTAGAGGATATATAAACATCCCTAGGAGTTGTACATATATTTATACACTGTATAGCTTAGCTAGATCAGTTCTTCCTAATTTACTGGCAGGCAGGTGATTGTGCTATTTAAAGATGTTATCACAGGTATAGACACCCAGCAGGTACAATATTTAAAGGAATTTTTTATATTTTTTATATTTAAGCATCAATAAAATTACTGCTCCTGGAGCAGTGATTTTAATGATGCTTAACCTAAAAAAAAAAAAAAAATGAAAAATTCCTTTAAATTTTGTACCTGCTGGGTTTCTATAGTTTTCCTGTGAAAACGTCTTTCAGAACCCGACTCTTGCCCGAGGGAACATGTATCAATGGAAAAAAAGTTTTAAAAACGGTCCTGCTCCTGAAAAAACAAGCGCATAACTTGAATATTGGTCTTTAAAATGATCGTTTTTGAATTTGAACGTTCAAGTCCCATAGACTTCAATGGGGTTCTAAATGTGCGCACGAACGGTCGGTCTGTTCGACGGTTCTGGTGCGAACCGAATGTGGGGGTGTTCGGCTCATCCCTATGTGTATCCCATATTAAGCTGTTGCTGTTCTTTTTCTTATTTGTATTGCTCACTTAATGTGGTAAGTCTATCAATCAAATGATAACTTAATTTCAAATCTTAATTCTTAATTCCAATATATTGAAGTGATTCTAAAGGCAATTCTTTTTTCTAAAATAATAAAAGAGGGTATACTTGCCTCCTCTTCAGAAGTCCCCTGCTGGGGGGCGTGGCGACTGGACTCCAAGATGGACGCATAGCCTGGGAGCTTCGTTAGCCCACTGGAGATAATCCGCCACCATCAGCGCCCACCAGTGACATCCGAGCACACATATCCACCATCTGGCTTTTGAAACCCCGGTGGACGGACCGGGGATGGGGAGAAACCGCAAAAAGCCTCTGCAGCCGCAGAAATTGGACAGCTTCTTTTCCCTCACAGCGTGCAGGCTTTCACAAGATAGTGGCAGCGCCAGTGAGAAGCAGAAGGAATGCAGGCCTGGAGCACACCATGCCAGCCGCGGCTCGCCATCCGACATTACCGCTAAGCGGATCATCCTCGGGGACAGCTAGCCCTACCACCAGGATACCGGTCAAGTCTAAACCGAGGAGGGACTCCCCACCCAGGCCGCGGATTGAATCCCACATGTAGGTAAGCAGACCTTCTCATGCCACTGAGGGCCCTCGGGACCAAGGGGGAGACCCCATAACTGATTTCCCCACGGCTGACAGGCCAGTGTCAGATACAATGCTGAAGGACATGTTGCTGTCCCTAAGATCCTCCTTGCAATCCGACCTATACAGGGGGTTAAATGAATCTTAGAGGGAGGTACATGCTCTGGGAAGCAGAGTCACTGAGGTGGAAAGCAAGATGGAGGAGTATACCTCCTCATACAACACGATGGTGGAGGCACACTCAGATCAAAGTGCAGACATTGAATGGCTTAAGGACAAAATGGCGGACCTAGATCAAGGAGGAAAACTCAATGGAAGGTCCAGGAGGAATAACCTCAAACTCAGAGGTATTCCCGAATCCGTTCCTCCTACTCAGCTCCTACAATTCTCCCAGACCCTATTCTCCACTTTGTTGCCGGAGGCAACGGCTCAGGACCTCCTTATTGACAGGATACACAGAGTCCCTAAACCGTCATTTCTCCCTGACGACACCCCTAGGGATGTTTTGCTGAGGGTACACTTCTACCACATCAAGGACCAGATGCTGCAACTATCCCTTAAGCCAGGGGGCATGCCTCAGCAATATGCCAACATCAGATTATCGTCCGACTTATCTAGACACGCTTCAACATCTCCACAATTTGCTGTCTATCACTACGGCACACTGAGGAACCATAATATCCTCCACAAATGGAAATACCCTGCTACGCTTACAATCACCCATAATGGGAGCACCATTTCTGCTTCCAAGCTGGACAAAGGACTAGAATCCCTATGTTAATGGGGCATTATTCCTGACCAATCTTCCCTGCCTTCTAACACAGCAAGCCCCCAAACAATACAAAGCGACTGGCAGGAGGTGTCACGTAAGCGGGCTTCCAAGAAAAAAAACGGTGGTAATGTACAAGTTTGAAATACGTCCACACATAAATATCTCCGGGGCTGAGATGTTACAACCTAACTCTCTTACCCTCCGTTAGCTCAATAGCAGCTACGACTGCACTAGGATTGTTTGATGGATCCATTCTTTACTATAACCCAGTTGCTTGTTCTTGTTTTGTTATTTTTTGTTCTCCTTTATTGTTTACTTGATATACACAGACTCTTCCGAATCTCCAAAACTACCGATGCCGATGAATATAGGAAACAGTGTACCTCACCACTCAGCATGGTTGCGCAAAGAACATGCCTATAAGGAACTGTAAGTACCGACACACTGCCACCGCAAACAATACCACATAACTACCGCAATGACGATTAAAATCCTTTCACTTAATGCTAGGGGCCTAAACCACCCCGCAAAGCGGTTCTCCATGTGGAGGGAGGCCTGCAAGTTAGGAGCGGACATCCTCTGCGTACAGGAAATGCACTTCAAATTGGATAAATCCCCAAACAAAAACAAAACGGGTTGTTCGCGCCAAATTCGAGTGACGCGCCACGGCCCATAATTCACTGCAAGGTTGCGCGCTGATGATTGGCCAAGCATGCACTATGACCCGCATGCTTGGCCAATATCACAGCGCGCAAAAAAGAGAGAGACATAATTGGCCAAAGCCACTTGGTTTATAGTGCAAGTGTGCTAATTACTTTCCACCTAAACCCACTTGGTTTATAGTGCAAGTGTGTCATTACTTTCCACCTAAACCCACTTAGTTTATAGTGCAAGTGTGCTAATTACTTTCCACCTAAACCCACTTGGTTTATAGTGCAAGTGTGATAATTACTTTGCACCTAAGCCCACTTGGTTTATAGTGCAAGTGTGCTAATTACTTTCCACCAAAACCTACTTGTTTTATAGTGCAAGTGTGCTAATTACTTTCCACCTAAACCCACTTGGTTTATAGTGCAAGTGTGTCATTACTTTCCACCTAAACCCACTTAGTTTAAAGTGCAAGTGTGCTAATTACTTTGCACCTAAACCCACTTGGTTTATATTGCAAGTGTGCTAATTACTTTTCACCTAAACCCACAAGGTATATGGTGCAAGTGTGCTAATTACTTTCCACCTAAACCCACTTGGTTTATAGTGCTAATTACTTTCCACCTAAACCCACTTGGTTTATAGTGCAAGTGTGCTAATTACTTTCCACCTAAACCCACTTGGTTTATAGTGGAAGTGTGCTACTAACTGCGACAGGGACAACTGACCCATGTGCCCTGTTTTGCTCATGTTCTTAATTTGGTGGTGCAGCGGTTCTTGGACAGGTACCCGGGCTTACAGGATGTCCTGAAGCAGGCCAGGAAAGTCTGTGTGCATTTCCGAAGGTCATATAATGCCACTGCTCGGCTGACAGACCTCCAAAGGGAATACAACCTGCCCAAGAACCGCCTATTCTGTGACATGCCCACCAGATCGAACTCTACATTGGCCATGCTGCAGCGGCTGCACACGCAGCAGAGGGCCATCAATGAGTACCTGTGCCAATATGGCAGCAGAACTGGGTCAGGGGAGCTTGTTTTTTTTTCCCACGCCAGTGGGCCTTGCATGCACTGTCCTGTCACCATTTGAGGAGGCCACGGGGATGGTGAGCAGTGACAGTGCATGCATCAGTGAGACTGTCCCTCTTATTCACATGTTGGAGCACACGCTACGTGGAATAATGGACAGGGCCCTTGAGGCAGAACAGAGGGAGGAAGAGGAGGACTTCCTTACCTCTCAAGGCCCCCTTTATCCAGACAGTGGTCTTGCTTGCCCGCCTAGCACACAGGTAGAGGATGAGAAGGAGGTGGATGAGGAGGAGGAGGATTGTATCAGCAGCGTGGAGATGGAGCCTAGAACTCAGCATCAGCAGCAGCAGTCTTCAAGGGATCACTTACAGTCCCAAGGAACCCATGGAATTTTACGTGGCTGGGATGAGGTGGCTGCGGGTTCCTGTCGTCCTCAGTGACCCAGAGGACTGTGCTCCGAATGCCTCAGCTAACCTACGCTGCATGGCCTTCCTGATCTGCAAAGCCTGATTAAGGATCCTCGTATTCGTGGTATCAAGGAGAGGGATCAATACTGGGTGGCAACTCTCCTTGATCCATGTTACAAGAGTAAGGTTGCAGACCTTATCTTGCCGTCGCAGAGGGAGCAGAAGATGAAACATCTTCGGGAGGCCTTGCAGAAAGGTCTGTGCAACGCGTTCCCAGAACCTGGGGGATTACCAAATCCTGGTGTGACACCCTGTGTGACACCCTAACTAGGTTGTTCTTGTGGCCAACACTCAGTGCCGATCCTGACCTCCCTGGAGCCCTAAGCAAAATGACATGGCACATTAAAAATGAGAAGCGGGGGGCACTGATGACAGTGACATGTCACATTAAAGAAAGCTGAGAAGTGGGGGGAGGGGGTGTTCTGCTGTCAGAAATTACATCTTACATTAAATTGAGAAGCAGGGGGTGCTTACTTCTTCTCCCATGCAGCCAGCGAGTTGAGGGGGTGAAAATGACTTCTCACCAGGCAGGGGCCTCTAGTAATTTGGGGGGCCCTTCGCAGCTTTGCAGGGCCCTAAGCGGCTTTCATAGTGAGCCTATAGGGCGGATGGGCTCTGCCAACACTTGTGCTACTGAGTCCATATGTGTAACCAACTGCTGAGCATACTCTCCTTTTACTGTATATTGACTTAAGTTGTATTATTTGAATCTAGTTAAGAACACATCTACATTAAATGAAAAATTGGTCTCACATAAATAGATCATAAATAGAATAAATGACGACTGTATATATACAACCTGCCGCACAATAATAAAAACAAATAATCAGAGCACACAGGAAAATTACTTACTTCTTCTGATGGCTTTTTTAATCCTCTCCATCTGCTCCGGCTCTCTTAATTTAAAGTCATACCACCTTTTCCGGAGCTGTTCTCTTGACCTGCGCACCCCGAATTTCTGATGGAGACTCCTCTGCACATTGTCATGATCTGGGCCTTTACTTTGTTTGGGTTCTTGTAAGGCCTATGTTTGCAATCATAGTCCTCCCTCCTTAGGACTGCCACCATTTCTACTATCTCCTCAAAGGTCATATTGGTGGCCTTGTACCTCCTTCTCCTGCTGTGTGCTACCGCCTGGCCTCGCTCCTGGCTTGAGGTTGCAGCTTGCTGTGTGTCCTCCATGGTTTCTTCACTGTCTTGCATTGACCAACCGAAAAGGGGCATGGAAAGTATAAGAACAATTGTCAGGGGCAGGGAAACGTGCAGAGCTTCTCGCATGCGCAGTGTATAAAGGAATATCGCGTGAGTGAAAACGTTGTTCACAGTCTGTAGGAAAAGGCGGAAGAAACGATCGTGTAGTACGACGGTACGTACCTAACTTGATTTTGGACTTTATGATCAGTGGATGAGTTTGTGGGTTAGATATGGGGAGAAAGCTTAGCAGTAGTGGCTTGACTAACATTAGCTTTTTTTGCTTAATTTTGACTTGCAGAAATAATGGAGGCCTTCGGGGAACAGGAGTTCTTCACAGAATGTGTTCAAAGGGGGCCCGGTTGGCAACCCCCCTTTTTTCTAGAATTTTTCTTTCCAAAAAAAAAAAAAATATTCAGCCAAGATCTGGCATTGGAATGGCCCCCCCATCCCTAAAATAATCGACATATTGTTGCCGCACAGCACGTGCGCTTTGGGGGGCCAAGCCTGTATGGCCAGGCTCACGGGCCGCCACTGGAACATCAATGGCCTCATCAGGCACAAGTGTCATGTAGTTTGTTGAGGGTCTCTTTAGGAAATTGTGCAATATGCAGCAGCAAAGTATGGCATGGTTCAGATTCTACTTAACAAACCTACAGTCCTTGTCTTGTTTTCACCGCCTGTATACTGCTGTATACTGCTGTTAAAAGTATATAGGGCCAAAGGGTCTTGTAATGACCTGAGGGGAGTGGTGGTTGGGAAACCCATGCTATTTTTTTCAGTGATTTTCATCCGTACTGCAGGGACCAAACATTACATTAAAGCCGCAAGCAGTATTAAATTACTTTTTTCTTATAGAAATCTCATTTTGTGCAGGGACAGTTCTAAATACGTGCCACTACTATAGCTACTATAGACACCCAGCAGGTACGATATTTAAAGGAACTTAGCATTTTTTTTCACTCTTTAAGCATCATTAAAATCTCTGCTACAGAAAAAAAATACAGGGGCAGATTCAGATACAATTAGATTATCGTAGCGTTTCCCAAATACACTACGCCGCCGTTTTTTACCTGGCTCTACGTGGAATCCAGGTAGATTTTGTCCAGTAAACGACGGCGGCGTAGTGTATTTCTCCCGGCGCAATCCATCTACGCGTGTAGGGGGCGTGAAGCATTTAAAATAGGTGCGTTCCCGCGGCGATCGAACTGCGCATGCTCCGTTTGCAAATTTCCCGCTGTGCATTGCGCGAATCACGTCGTTACGTCATTTTTTCTTGAGTAGCGTCGTTTACGGAGATTCCTATTCCCGAACGAGTTACGTAAAAAAAAAAAAAATATTTAAATTCGACGCGGGAACGACGGCCATACTTAACATGGGCTACGCACCGTTAGACCAGCAAAAAGCTGGTCTAACAGTATGTATAAAAAAATAGACGAAAGCAATTGCAAAGACCGCTCGTATCTTCGTGGATCGCCGTAAAAACTCATTTGCATATCCCGACGCATGAAAACGACGCAAACTCCTCCCAGCGGCCGCAAAAATATCGCAGCGTAGATCCGAAGGCTTACGAAGACGTAAGCCTCTCGGATCGAAGCCCGAAGCGTATCATGGTTTGAGGATTCAAACTAGTGATACGGCGCGCAAAATTTGAAATTACTCCTGTCTAACACCAGTTAGACAGGCGTAATTGAATGAATGAATGAATGAAAAACTTATATAGCGCGGCACATGCGAATTAAATCGCCTCTGGGCGCTTGTTGTTCCTGTCTCCTTTGGAATCAAAAGAGATGAGTCTTGATCTTTCTCCTGAATGCTAGGTGGTTCTCCTCCAACCGAATGCTGGTTGGTAAAGCGTTCCATAGTCTGGGACCTTGGACCGCAAATCTTCTATCTCCTTTGGACTTGTAGCTGGCTTTCGGTATCTGGAGTAGATTTTGGTTGGTGGATCGCAAGATGCGATTGGGATTATGAATTTTTATTTTTTCGCACAGATATTGGGGAGCATTCCCATGGATACATCTATGCATTAGACAGAGTGCTTTAAAAGCAATTCTGTCTTTCACTGGCAACCAGTGAAGGACTCTCAGTGAAGATGAGATGGATTCCCAGGGTTTTTTCCCAGTCACAAGTCTGGCGGCCGTATTTTGAACGACTTGCAGACGAGCGATTTGGTACTTCGGGAGTCCGAGGTAAAGGGCATTTGCATAGTCCAGTCTGGAGTTAACAATTGTTCCCACCACGACTGCTATGTCTTCTTTAGGAATGAAAGGAATAAGTCTGCGTAGTAGGCGCAGCAGATGGTGAGATCCGCTGACTACTGACCCTATTTGTGCGTCCATTGTCATGTTGGAGTCGAAGATGACACCAAGACTTTTGACTTTGGCGCTAGGGGTGATGATTTTGCCCAGAATGGGCGGGGGGGTGTCCACGTTGTTGCTGGTTGGTTCCTACGCTTGGCGTGAAACAGGAGAAGTTCTGTTTTCGCTCCATTGAGTTTAAGATAACTCTTGGTCATCCAGTCCTCTATCAAAGAGAGACATGTCTCTAGATTGAGGTGATGATCCTTTTTATTGCAAATGCGGAAATACAGTTGCGTGTCATCTGCATATGAGTGATAGAGCAGTTTTTGACTGCTGATGATTTCAAAGAGAGGACGAAGATAGATGTTGAATAAACACAGGCGATAGAGGGGATCCTTGAGGGACTCCGCATGATTACTGTGCGCTTTCCAGAGGTGAAAGGTCCTAACTTCACTATTTGCGACGGTTTTCAAGAAAGAGGAGAACCAAGATAAATCGCCTTCTGGACTCTGGCTACTTCAGCTAGCCGAGTCAATAGAAGCTTGTGGTCTACAGTGTAAGC